>CM050513.1:36874885-37024650 GCA_027563665.1 Antrozous pallidus | reverse complement strand
AATTATCCTGTTTTCATTGATTACAAAATTCACATTCTTAACCAATAGACCTAGTATTTGTTAATAAGCAGTATGACTCATGGCATATGCTATTGTATATTTCTCAACATAAGTCAAACTAGCTTAATATTGTATTACTAGAGGTCCAGTGCACAAAATTCATGCATGGTGGTACAGGGTTCCCTCAGCCTGGCATCTTGTCACAATTGGGGACCTCTAGAGGGATGTCCAACTGTGGGATCAGGCCTAAACAGGCAGGCAGACATCACTCTTGCAATCCAGGACCGCTGGCTCCTAACCATTCGCCTATCTACCTGCCTGATTGTCCCTAACTACTCTGACTGCCTGCCTGATGCCCTAACCACTCTGCTGCCTACCTGATGGCCCTAACTCTTCACTGGCCTGCTTGATCACCCCTAACAACCTCTGCCTTGGTTAACACCATCATAGCTTCGTCCAGAAGGATGTCCCGAATGACATCCAAAGGTTATTTGGCTATCAAGTCTAATTAGCATATTATGCTTTTATTATTATAGATAATGTATTTTAGAAAAAAAAATCAAACAAATAAAACAATAACAAAAATGTTTTTAGGTTCCACCAGGGGAAGGAAATACCAAGAACTATGTTAACCTAACTGTGCCTAAAATTTATCTATTTTTTTAATAAACAAACTATACAGCTTCAAAGGAATTCAGTCTTTTAGAAACTGATAAGCATTTGTCTTTCTAGCAGAAAGAAACTTATATTTCATCACTTATAAGATGTTCAGCTAGCAGATGATATCCGTCAGTCACCAAATAAGTTGATTCCACTGGAATAAATATTTCTCTTATCAGTGCAGTCTTAAGTGATATGTTTATTTTAGATTTCTAGTGTGAAATGAAGTGTTTAGAGACAGAATCACTCCATGTTAAGACAGTATTCTTTCAGGAGGACTCTTATTTTCACCTGCCCAAAGGAATCCCAACATTTTCATTAAAATACTCAGTAGGGATTCTTCAGACAGAATATTAGATTATAATATTTCCTGTGATTTATAGAATTTATAAATATGCTTATAAAAAGAATAACCATATTTAACTAACAATGATTATATCATGAAATGTTATATCAACAATGTTATATCATGAAAATATATATGTAATACAATATATATAAAACAATATATAAGTTACCAAACTGTTAGCTCTTAAACTCAATAAGAAAGAATCTCATTTATTCCTTAGTATTATCTTCCTCTCTAAATAAAATAGTAAAATTTAGCCTGGGAATAAAAAAGCCTTGCAGAGAGGCAGATTTATGTGGTAGAAAAAGAAGAATCTAAGAGTTAAATGGACCTTATAAGTATCAGTTGTTTAATATTGAAGTAGAGGCTAAACCATTCTGTCTTATTTTCTCGTCATTAAAAAGGTTTTATATACACTATGCATATATTTAATATTTTTATACATATACATATATAAACTCTTGAAATTCTGCTATAAAACTCAATGAGATGACATGTAAATGGCTTTGCATAAAGCCTGACACATATTTATATTTCCTAAATGTTTAGCTTAACTTGTTTATTGAAACTATCACAGAAATCTGAAATGTGCCATCTGCTAGTTACTTAATAGGAAGGTATGATACATTTCTGTGAACATGACTACATGGGTCATTTTAATTTATTTCTAGGGTAACATTAAGTATATAATTTTGAAACTATTTGTTTTGTGTCTCCTGTGACCTCATTAGACTATAAATAATTCAAGCAAAGACTATTTTTCACTCACTTATATACCCATAAGAACATTCAATAACTTTTTGTGTTCTATCTTATATCCCTTTGTATATGTCTATAATTCAGCGGTTTTTCTCATCTGCCAGACTCTATTGCAATATATGGTAAAATTTAAATTCTGTTCTTTTGCTGGCAAGTGCAACCTCTACATTGAGTCCAAGTTTATTGATTGTCTCCTATAGGCAAGTGTTAATGAAGCTCAGATTTTTCTCTCTATTGTTTATTACTCTATTTTCAGTACTTGGAACAAGACTTGGAAAATATTAGATCTTTAATAAATATTGTTGAAATGAGGGATACACACACAAACATACACATGAGCATGTCACCTCTTTAACCCCAATAAACATCTATATATTCAACTCTAACTATATCAGAAACAATTTCTTATGGCACAACAAAATCCCCCAAAGTATATATATCAGCACCTCCAACTTAAAACAAAGCAAATAAACAGGGAACTGAAAAGTATTTAAGAAAGAAAAATGGAAAACTTGGACTATTGCACATAAAGACTGTCACTCAATGATAAAATGTTCGTTTCCAAATCTCTCACAATCTTATGCCTTCTAAATATGTTTTCTTAATTACAGCAGCAAACCTTTCATCTGGTACCTTTTCTGTGGTGAGAGTGCTATAAAATGGGTAAATTCTAAAGGTAAAAGGCGCGTGTTGGAAACCACATGCAACTTTTGCAAACTGTATGCTTGAGTAAGTCAATTAATCTTGAATTGACTAACTTCTTTCTCCACATCTTGCTCCATAGGTAATAAAAATAATAATAAAGTTAAAACTGTTTACCAGACCTCTCCTTTGTGGTGTCCCATAGGTATTGATCATTTCCTCCATCAAAACACTCTGTATCTTCAAAAATATTAAATAAATGCAATTCTATCAATGTCCTTTGGGGGGACTTTATGGTGACTATGCCTGAGAAGACGTTATGCAGGGTCTGACCCCATGGAGCAGGACTGGCTTCAGTGGGGCCTGATGAGTGCAACCCTTGAGTGCACTGATTATGGAAACAGTTGAACAGTGCTTTGATATGGTCTGAAGCTCACCACCATACCACCAGGTGTGCTGGCTATGGAGCCTCTCAGGCGGTACAGATTAAAGTCAGCCACCATCTGTGCCCTCCTGGGGACCACTTGCATGAGCTATTAAATGATCTGCAGGTAGCTGCTACTTGTGCCAGGCTTGGAAATGCACAAGACAGGCCAAGCTGTGAATCGAGGCTGGCTGCCTCTAGAGCTAGGCCTGAGGCCACTTAGCAAGAGACCAGATTCAATTGTTTGGGGATTGTGAACCTTTGGAATATTTTAAGAAAGTCTGAACCATGATCCAAAACAGGCTGTTTGTATGGAAAAGCCACTGGAAATGGTTTAGGTAGTACCCCAAAGTTGCATGGGACAGGGTGTCGGCAATTCAGCAGGATGGGGGAACAATGTTAACCAAGTTGATGAAGACGCAGATATGGTGCCTGACTGCCAGCTCAGCAAAGGAACAATGACCTTTGCTGGCACTTCTGTCTGGGAGAAAGATACACCCCCAACCTTCACTCCAAAGCCATATATTCATCCTGCTATGTCCTTGTCACCTTTGGAACTGCTGCTCAAGCACTGGAGTTCAGAGAAAGTGAGTCTGAATAAATTTGTGTGGCTCATTTAAGAGGACCCGCTAAGATTCCAGCAGCCTCCATCTAACTCAGCCACTATCTTTGTTAGTTTACACATCTCCTCTTCTCTTCCTGGCGCTGGGTCACTGGCCTGGGTAACATGGTCTGGGCTTGAACCCCTGGCTCCTCAGGGGGGACCTCCACAGAAGAGCTATCCCTCCCAATTTTTAACTGCATCACATAGTGTGGGACTAGCACATTAAGGGGTCTCTGCTCCTCCTACTAATTTAATTGTGGCTTCTTCTTTATAGCCTTAGTTATAGGGCTTCTGTTCAGCTAGATTTAAGGTGGCTCTGAATGATGATTGTTCTATAGTTGAGTTGTAACTTTGATGTGGTTGTGGGAGGATGTGAATATTGCATTTATTTCCTTGAACAAAAGTCCTATGTTTGTTTTTAATGTTTCTTTCTTCTGTACCAAGGATACAGAATATCACATATTTCTTCTGTGCAATTTTTTCTCAATTGATAGCAGATCTTATATATTTAGAGAAATAATGCCATCCACTTTATTATAAGGGTAGACAGAGAAAGCTCCATAGTCAGAAAGTTGCCATTGGGTTTCGTTTTAACAAGTTGACCTTCCTTTCTCATTTATACCCAAGATGATCGACAATATAAGAATATTTAATTTTACCAGTTTCTCTCCTAGATATATGAAAACTAAGCAGCATGTGTATATAGCACATGATAATCCACAAAATGTAAAATCCACTATATCATATATCACGCTTTCTGATTCTTCCACTTGGAAATTCTATGAATTGTCTCTTAGAAATGTAATAGCCCAGTCAATGTGGTCCCATCCTCTCTGGTTGCTGTTTATTGAGTCCATATATTTCAGTAAGGAGAAAGCACTGGTCATATTACAAGTGACCAATGTCTTGAGTGCCCAAACAAGAATAATTAGTATAGTTTTATATACTTTAGGAGCTCAAAAACAATTGATCACTTAAGGATTTTAATTATGAATACAAATTAACACTGTAACATGAAAATATAAAAATTCATATCAATAGTTATGCTTTGGAAAATATTCTTTTTGATTCTGGACTTTCTTATGAAGATATTATGTCCTTTACATTTCAAATTATGTCACATAAGCAACACACTATATTCACTGCCCTTTCATTATCTTGGAGGAGTCTCAAATTTGGCTTTGGTTTTTTTAGTCTTTTTGTCTCCAAGCTTCTGCTTTTGCTACAATATTAGTTATGAATCACGTCACTATCACTCCTATTGGTATCTATTGTACAAAGATAGAACATGGTAAACTTTTTTTACCTCCCTTGCAAAATATCACTTAACTAATACTAATTTTACTAAATATTATTAAATGTGCAAGAAAAATTGACTATCCACAATGATAGTTTTATGTTTTCCAAGTTTCTCTTTAAAGAAATAGTCCTGAAAATAAATTGAGAAGTAATGATAGAATTAGAATATCATCCTTTTGCAACTTTTAATTAAATAATGAATGTAGGAAATGTATATGTTAATGTCTGCTAACATAAAAACAATCTACAGTAGAATAGTTGTTAACTGATAGAAGAACAAAATGTCATTTGTGAACTATTGTTGAGCAAAATATCAAACCTATATCTCATGAAGCCTCTGCATCTAACTTTCAATTCATAGGAAACAGAAGGAACTTAAGTGCATGACACCACAGATATACAATCAGTCAAATCTGTTATGTGGCAAACTCTAAGGAAAAATGACCTTGTCTTCAACAAATAGTAAAGGAAAAGAGAAAGACTGAAAAACATATAAAACTTTGGTCATACAATCAATTTTAAATTGTTAAAAAGTGAAATTATGAGACACTTGAGAAAATGTAAGCAACTGGATATTCAATGATTTTGAGAATTTAATGCTCATTTTGGGATCATAATAATGGTATGGCTGTAAATTTTAGAAAAGCCATTATATTTTAAAACTAAAATGCTAACGAATTAAATTATATGATTAATGAGGTTTGATTTAAGAGGATTCAAGGAGTGTGGAGAAGAATGTGTGCAGATTTGTATAGGAAACCAGATTGGCCAATGATTGGTCATTGTTGAAACTGGGTGACAGGCACAGGGAGTTCATTAATGTATTCTCTATATTTTTCCTATGTTTGATACTTTCCATTATAAATATGTTACTTTTTAATTTAAGAAAATTAAAACTCTGCCACTTCACCAATAGAGATTTCTTTCTAGTTCATCTTGTGCCTGAGCTCCAACTATTTGCCCTGTTGCTCAGCATTCTTTCCTTTCTACTGTGAACCACCATTCCTCTGAATCTGTCCCATTGACCAATTCTGCTATATGGACACACACTTACCACTCTCACTTACTTAAAGGAGAAGTTTAGTTCTCCATTTCTTATAGCTGGACGCACAGACTCACTAACGTATCCTATTAAACCATGGATCAAATATACCAGATACCAACCTTGAGCACCCCATACAGGTAAATACATTAAAATGTCAGACCTATAATCTTCTCTGATAACCAGACTCTATGACAACGAGGCTTTGTGAGTAAAAATATTTTTATTTACTCCACTGATTTGAATTATGTAATCACTACCTTCTTCATCTCTTTAAAAGGCAGAATTGGCTAATACTAGTATCAGTTCAGTTTTACATGACTTTTGGGAGTGGGTCCCTTTCCATGATTGTTAATTTTTATATGAGATATATATATTCTCTAAAGACATAGCAATTGGAATAAAATTGGAAGCAAGAAAATTCTCTCAGAATTTAGATTGAAAACAGGTACCATGTAAAGTGAATGCTTTATAATTCAGTGACTTTCTAGTGAGGCAATTTTGCATTTTAATTATGTGCTTTGTATCTTAATTTGGAAGAGCTAGGTGCATAATCCATTAAAGATGTCCTTTTAAGTCATTAATGGAAATTTTCTCTAAATTAAAATTGCATATTTTAATTCCATTCCTGACTTCAAGTTTATATATCATCCACTTACATAGCTTTAATAGAAAACCATTCTCTTTCTTCATTTCAATTTATACGTGTTAAGTATAGAATTTAAGATAGAAGGCAAGGGTTTGTGAATTTCAGTGGCTTGGTGAGGATTTTTTTAATTGAAGTTTATTTTAAATGAGATAAAGTCAACTTGCTTTATAAGACAACTTAATGTATAAAACAATCAGCATAATGTTGACATAATCTAATACAGTTAGTTGCATTAAAATGTGTTTTCGCTCTCAGTCACCCCAGGCTATCTTTCCAAAACTCCACCCCATTAGTTACTTCAGTTTCCTCTGGAACTGGAAAGCATATCTTCTCCAAATGGTGACTGGGAGGATTAGACATCATTAAATGCTAAGTTCTGAGGTGGAAGGTGCCCTAACTAAAAACTATGCATCATTTTTCTGTAAAGCCTGAAAGCTTACTTTGGTAGGACTACTCCCCCAGCTGCATTAAAGGGCATCACTATTACAGAGCCTTGCTTTATAGACAATCCATACCTAAAAGCAGTTTATAAATATTTCCAGTGACCGAGCATTTGCTCCAGTCAGTGTTTTCATACATCCTCAGTTTCCCAAACATATTCCTATTATAACCTTAGTTTCTTTTGCTTACGATTACTGCCTCCACTTTTTGTTGTTGTTAATCCTTACCCAAGGATATTGTTTCCATTAATATTTTTGAGAGAGCAACATCATTGATCTGAGAGAGACACATGGATTGGTTGCCCCCTGCGTGCACACCAGCAGGGGCCTAGGGATCGAATCTGAAACTCAGGTATGTGCCCTTAACCAGCAATCCAACCCTTGACATTTCAGTTCCTTGGCCTATATCTAACCATAGAACCACACTGGCAAGGGCTACTTCCTCCACTTACCAATCAAGAAAACTGTCTCCTTTTAGTATGGCCGTTGATAGCACTGGGATTGTTATAGCACAGTAAAAGCTAGGAAAATTCCAGGATAAGTGGGATGGGGAAGCTGAGATAGATGGTTAAACAGAAATTTGCAGCCACTTAGTAAATTCTTTTGAAAAGAATTTTAGAGACAAACTAGGCAAGTTTAGGGAATAGAGAGGGTCCATGGGAGAGGAATGCATAGATGGGGCTTGAAGAGACCAAAATGCTTATCTTATAGAACACAGAGAAATGCCACAGGATAAGCAGGGAGGGAGACATATATTAACAGAGGATAAAGAAGTCACAGGAGAGAACATAAGAGAGGCCAAGAGACATATGAAAGCATGCTCAAAGTCACTAATCCTCTGAGAGATTCAAATCAAAATGACAATGAGGTACCATCTCACACTTGTCAGAATGTCTGTCATCAACAAAGAAGCAAACACAGGTGCTGGCGTGCATGCAGAGTAAAAGAAACCCTCATGCCCCGCTGGTGCAGCCACTGTGGAGAACAAAATGGAGTTTCCACAAAAAAACTAAAAATGGAACTCCCATTTGACCCAATGATCCCACTTCTAGGAATATATCCCAAGAAACTAGAAGCACCAACCAGAACGGATATATGCACCCCTATGTTCGTAGCAGCACAATTTACCATAGCTAAGATTTGGAAACAGCTTAAGTGCCCATCAGTAAATGAGTGGTTTAGAAAACTGTGGTACATCTACACAATGGAATACTATACACTGCAATAAAAAATAAGGAATTCTTACCATTTTGCAACAGCATGGATGGAACTGGAGAGCATTATGCTAAGCTTAATAAGCCAGGCAGAAAAAGATAAATATCACATAATCTCACTCATTTATGGAATATAAATGATGAACAAAAACAGATCCAGAGACAGATCAGACTATCAAACCTCAGAGGGAAGGTAGGGGAGGGTGGGAGTAAGGGGGAGAGATCAACCAAAGGACTTGTATGCATGCATATAAGCCTAACCAATGGACACAAACACCAGGGGAGTGAGGGCAATTGGGGGATAAAGACACATATGTAATATTTTAATCAATAAAGATAAAACAAAAAAGAAAAGTCACAGAATATTAGGCAGAAGGAAACAGATTTCACAGAGGATAGAGGAATGTTGCAAGATAAGGGGAGAGAAAGAGAGGGCTTTGAGTTTTGGAACTGATACTGTGTAGCAGAATGAGCAATGAGAAAAGAACATGGGTCCTAAATTAAGGAAGGGTCAAATAAAAACGGGTCAGGTTCAAACAAAGAACTGCAATATATATAAACCAGAGACTAAGGGACATAAGACAGATTTTTATATTTAGATTTTTCCCATTAGATTGAGAGGGAGAGCAGGCTTTTCCTTTTTGGGGGATCCCTCCCAAGGGGGTCTCCTTTGGGAAATCTAATAGTCCACAAGTTTATTTTTCATCTTCGTGAACAAGGACCCACGAGAAGAAAAGTCTGCACCCCGATCCCCACATTTCAGTATCTTCTCTAACCCAAGGACACTCAAGAGTAAATGGTTTGTGCCTTGCCAGTGTGGCTCAATGGTTGAGCATTGATCTATGAACCAGAAGGTCATGGTTCGATTCTCCATCAGGGCACATGCCTAGCTTGTGGGCTTGATCCCCGGTATGGGCCATGCAGGAAACAGCCAATCAATGATTCTCTCTCATCACTGATGTTTCTATCTCTTTCTCTCTCTTCTTCTTCTTCTCTGAAATCAATAGAAGTATCTTAAACAACAAATAAATCAGGACAGATACAACCAAACATACAAGATATCCTTGAAAGGGCAAGCAACATACAGATTGCTGGGGACTCCTCTGGAATAGCAAATCTTGGCTTCTCTCCCTCATGCTTCCCTTTGCTGCACCCATAATTATCTTCATACTGAGAGGAAGGGAGGAAAAGGGGGTCCATGGGAGAGGAATGCCTACATGACTGGCAAAGACAGTTCCAAGCCACCAGATTATTTACAAGAATGTTACAAGAAAAAGGGAAGAGGGGCGCACCAGGTGAGCTTTGAAACTTTGAAACTGATACCATGCAGAAAAAAAGGGGAAAGTAGCCAATTAGGAACAGCAGGGGGGACATAAAATAAGGAAGGGTCCAATTAGAAAGTGGAATAAACTGCTAGCATTTATAAATCCATAGACAAAGAGACTGGACAAGTTTTTTTCCATTTTGGAGCAGAGAGAGCAGAACTCTCCCATTTTGGGGGTGCCTCCTAGAGGGGGGTTGTATAGTCTTGGAATAAACTTCCACACTTTTGCTTAAAATCTTTTAGTCCATGGATTTTATTCTTCAAACTTTGTAGGACAAGAACCTGTGCGGAGAGTCCCAGCTTGCCATTTGGGGTATCAACACTACTACTACTATTTGGATCCATGTCACTCAATTTATTAAAATAATTAATTTCTTCTTATATAGTAACCATACAACTCCAAATGGTACTGTCTGAAGGATAACAAGCCCTCATTCCCATGGAACATACTTCTTACTTTGGGTCTCTGAATGGACATTGCCAACTACCTCCTTTAGCTGACACCTAGCAAGTATGGTAGCCCAAAGGCCCACAAAGATCCCCAAATCAGCTTGAAGCAACAAGAGTGGTCTTCACACAAAGAATTGGGTTACTATAACTTGAGGGAGGAAATGTTAGGTAGGAAGTTAAACATGAACAACTGGGGTGGGGCCTGCCCTGGGGTCCTAAACAGAAGTCGGACCAACATTGCCTTCAGACCACCACTCTATAGTTCAACAGACAGCAGACAACCAGCGTGCAAGTTCAGATGGTTCTTGGTGCACGCTCAGAGGAAAAAGACATGACCTCAATGTGACCTTACTCGGGTCCTGGACTAATTATAATAAAATTTGCATTTTGGTTTTAACACCACCCACTATGGATTTTTCTGTATTCATTATGGGTAAGAAGAAATAAATGCAAAATGAAAGTATCCACCCATAAAATCCCTCTTTTAAAGAATATAACCCAGGAGTGCAGCGCTATTGTCTCTCTCAACTGGCCCACTCCTCTCTTAGAGTGTATCTTCAACAAATCCCACTTCGCTTTCCTTGTGTCTTTGTTGACCTTACAAACTTTACTTTGCCCTCAAGAAGAACCGAGGTCCCAGCTAGTAACCTAAATTGAATTGGTGTCAGATCAGCTTTAATTTAAATCTTAATTCTGAAATTTACTAAGATTATGGCCTCAAGAAGATAACTCACCCTCAATAAGTCTTATTTTCTCATCTGCAAAAATGGATATATTTGTATAAGGTTGTGAGATAATGTCCATAAGATGTGAAGCATAGTGTCATATTATAAGCAATCAATCTTGACAGCTGACTGTTTTCAAGGGAAATTAAATAGCATAGCTTGCCTAATGTTCACAATTAGTCAGTGACATAACATATTTAAACTGTGGGGTTCCAAAAGTGTCACCCACGCTATGGCTCTATGGTATGCAGATCGCTTTGAGCTAAAAGCAAATTTAGCTTCAGGCTCAAGAGAAACTTCTGCCCACTCACCATTAACTACCTAGAATTTGATTTAGAAGCCTTATCCATAAGAGATTATCAGAGATAACCTCTTTTGAACTATCTATAGGACAGGGAAAAATTCTATTTACTAATGGTCTGCTCTTCTAATTACCCTGCAAGGATCTCTTGAGGCCCTCCAAGGCATTTCCCCTCATCCCTAGTTCAGGATGCTTGTATACCTCAGTCCACACCTCACAGCAGTTGAGTCTTCCCACTCATTCATAGTCTCCAAGCAACTACTTGTGCATATGCTATTTAAATACAGTTATTCTGATCCTTAAACTATTTCACAAGATTTTTCTGTTACTGAATTAAAGGGCTATGTTCACTTGAATGCATCAAAGTCCAATCAAATATAAACAGGAGTTTTCAGCCATAAAAAGTAGAGGTTGTTTTTTTTTTAAGGAAATGGTTTCAAACTTGGAAGCATAGGTAAACCTGATTCTCCAATGGCTTCCAGGATATGACTTATATCTGGGAAAAATTACTAATCATAGTGATTAAGGGTGTTGGGACATGGACTCTACTTATTGGTTGGGGCCAGGGTAAGGAATAGTTGATCCTAGTATGAGCTCCTAATGTCAACTATGGCATAATTCTGTCTAGTTTCATGAGAGTGTTGTTGCTAGGGTCTTTACCCTTTCATAGACCCGGGGGATGAAGAGGGGAGTAAAGGGAGGCTGGGGTGAAACACAACTGCTCTCAAGATGTTATCTCTAGCTTGATGAGACTCTGTTTCTGTGGTAAATAGACCTAAGGCTTTGTTCTTAAAACAATTTGATGCTGACTAGAATCTGATGTCCTGAGGTTCTAGTGCAAAAATTTCATATCAATAATATCCTATCTAATAAAAGAATAATGTGCAAATTGACCGTATCTTTGCTACACCCAATAAACATGCCCACAAGCCACACACACCAGCCAATCAGGAGCAATATGAAAATTAACACCCAACCAAGATGGCTGCCGCCCATAGCAGGGTGATTGCTGGATGCCCAAGGCTGAAAGCCTCAGGCAGAGGCTTTTGGCCTTGGGTAGGCCAGGGGTGAGAGGTCAGTAAGACATCTCCTGCAGGCACCCTGTATGTGTGCAAGAACAGATTGGGCTGAGAATCACCCACCTCTAGTGCACGAATTTCGTGCACTGGGCTCCTAGCACACTAATAAAAGAGAAACATGCAAATTAACCATCACTCCACTACACCCACAGCCAATCAGGGGTGAGTATGTAAATTAACCTAACAAAGATGGTGGTGGCCGTGGAGCTGGAGTGAGCAGGAGACTTTGGTTGTTCCCAGTGATGGAGGAAGCCAACCTTCCCTCCCATCCTGACCAGCCCTGGCCTCCACTCAAGGTTACAAAGTTTCAATTATAGAAGATAAATAAACCTTAGATACCTGCTTCTAGCCAGCCCTGGCTTCCACTTAAGGAAGTGTTGGGGGAAAAAAGAAAAGAAAGAAAAACAGCCCCTTACCAAGGCTGACCACACTGCCATGGGGTGAGGTTCATTGCTGGGGGGCTTGGCCATCCTGGAAACAGACATCAGCCCCTCACCCAGGCTGTCCAGGCACCCAGTGGGGATCCACAACCTGAAGGGTGTGTGGCCAGCCTGAAAATAACCCTGATTCCCTCATCCAGGCTGGCCATGCTCTCCCCAGAGAAAACCCTCACCCCCAGGGGGCATGGCTGGGCTGCAAACAACAACAGGCTCCTTGCCCAGGCCACTCCACACCCCAAGAGAACCCCCACCCTGATCCAGACATCCTTCAGGGCAAATCATCTGGCCCCTACCCATGCACCAGGCCTCTACCTATACTAATAAAGTGGCAATATACTAATTAGACTGGGAGACCTTCCAGGAGACCTTCTAGATGTTCTTCTGGACAAAGCCATGGTAGTGGGGCTGAGGTAGAGGCAGTTAGAGGCCAAGAGGGGAGGACAGGTGTGGGTGATCAGGCCAGCACGGGCACCAATTGGGAGTGAGTAGGCCATCAGTGGGTGTCAGTTGGGGGAGATCAGGACAGTGGGGGGGAGGGACAGTTTAGAGTGAGCAGACCAGCAGGGGGGCAGTTGGGGGAGAGAAGGCTGGAAGGCAGAGTGGCTAGCAGCAGTCAGGAAGGCAGGCAGGCAGGTGAGTGGTTAGGAGTCAGCAGTCCCAGATTGCTAGGGGGTTGTCTCACTGCCAGTTTAGACCCAATCCCTATAAAATGGCATTAGGATATACTTTGAGGGGTCCCAGATTGGAGAGGGTGCAGGCTGGGCTGAAGGACACCCAACCCTTGTGCACAATTTTGTGTGCCAGGCTTCTAGTATGTAATATAAAATGTAATATCCTCTTCTAATTCTAAAATATAAGGTACAAACAGTTGACCACATATACCAGCTGACCTCACATGCATGAAACTGATTGTGGGACCATCATCTATGATGTGTTCCTCTGGGACATAAGGTGAAGCAGCCTCCATTGTCTGGGCATCACCAATTGCCATGACAGATGGTTAAAAAAACCACATTAAGGCATATACTGAGGCTTGAGAAATACAACAATATTTTGTGTCCATTTTAAAAAAAATCTTTATTTTGAAAGTATTACAGATGTGCCCTTTTTCTCCCATTAACCCTTTCCTCCCCACTTCCACTCTCTCCCTAGGCCTTCATTGCACTGTTGTCTATGCCCATGGGTTATGCATACATGCATATAATTTCTCTGATTAATCTCTCCCCTGCCCTTTCCTCTGAAATATGTCAGTCTGTTGCATGCTTCTATGTCTCTGAATCTATTTTGTTGATTAGTTTATTTTGTTCATTAGATTCCATATATAAATGAGGCATATTTTGTGTTCATTTTTCTTCTTTATTACACAAATTGACTATCAATGGGTATTAGTATTTGTAAGAGTCAATAAATATCACTCTAAAATTGAGTTTAGAAACAATTGAGCCATAAGACATCCCATCTAATAACAGAGTAATATGAAAATTGACTGTAACTATCCTATACCCACAAACCATGCCCACCAGCCAATCAGGAGTGATTATGCAAATTAACCCAACCAAGATGGCTGTGGCCACAGATAAAGCAGGAGGCTTGAGTTGCCCCGGCAATGGAGGAAGTCAAGATTTATGCCTGCCTTGGTCTCCACTCAAGGCTACAAAGTTTCAGTTATAGAAAATAAATAAATCCCAGATACCAGGACCTCCGCTTGGGTCTCTAGGGCATAGCCAGCCTGAAAACCACTACAGGCCCCTCGTCCAGACTACCCCATGTCCCAAGGGAACCCCTACCTTGAGCCAGGACACCCTTCAGGGCAAACCAGCTGCCCCCCCCCACACATTCACCAGGCCTCTATTCTATCTAATCCTTTATAATAAAAGAATAATATGCATATTGATCATCACTCCAAAACAAAAAATGGCTGCTCCCATGTGGTCAAAGATAACTGTCCCCATGTGGATACAAGATGACCACCACAAGATGGCCGGTAAGGAGGGCAGTTGGGAGGGACCAGGCTTGCAACGGAGGGCAGTTGGGGACATCAAGTTGCAGGGGAAGGCAATTAGGGGTGACCAGGCCTGCCAGGGAGGGCAATTAGGAAGAAACAGGCTGGCAGGGGAGCAGTTAGGATCAATCAGACTGGCAGAGGAGTGGTTAGTGATTACTCCTAACCACATGCAGAAGTGGTTAGGGGTAATCAGGAAGGCAGACAGACGAACAGTTGGGAGCCAGCAGTCCTAGATTGAAAGAGGGCATCTCACTGCCTTTTTGGTCCGATCCTACCTGGATTGGGCCTAAACAAGCAGTCGGACATCCCTTTAGGGGTCCCAGATTGGAGAGGTTGCTAGCTGGGCTAAGGGATAACTCCCCACCCCATGTATGAATTTCATGCACTGGGCCTGTAGTAGGAGTATGATTAGAAGAAATGGTTCAACATAGGGTCAAAATCACACTCCCTAATATGTGTCCTTAAACTGAAAGTCTGTCTTTTCTGATAAGCTTATAACATAGATTAGCAGGAATGCAGAAGAAGGTAAATATTCTCTCCTAAGAGTAGAGAAAGCTGTTGTGTTTTTTTTAATATTATGTTGGTGTATAATTTCAGCAATTGCCTTTTTCAAGACTATGTAAGAGAATTGCTCTAGAAATGTAAACATGCAGAAACTCCATTACTTTAAGGTGACTATTTCTCCTCACTGTTCTTGCATTCTCTTCCATCATTAAGCCCTCAGGACATCAGATTCTAGTCAGCATCAAATTGTTTTAAGAACAAAGCCTTATTTACCACAGAAACAGAGTCTCATCAAACTAGAGATAACATCTTGAGAGCAGTTGTGTTTCACCCCAGCCTCCCTTTACTTCCCTCTTCATCCCCTGGGTCTATGAAAGGATAAAGACCCTAGCAACAACACTCTCATGAAACTAGACAGAACTACGCCATAGTTGACATTAGGAGCTCATACTAAGATCAACTATTCCTTACCCTGGCCCCAACCAATAAGTAGAGTCCATGTCCCAACACCCTTAATCACTATGATTAGTAATTTTTCCCAGATATAAGTCATATCCTGGAAGCCAATGGAGAATCAGGTTTACCTATGCTTCCAAGTTTGAAACCATTTTCTTAAAAAAAAATCCTCTACTTTTTTTGTCTGAAAACTCCTGACAGACAGAAGATGATATAGCAAAGATGGAAATTTATTAAAGAACAAGTACAGACTCTCATTTGGGGAGGGGGAAAGAGTTACCCCAGAATGGACTCCCACGTGGGGAAAGGGAAAGGGTTCCACTGAGTTCCTTTCCCCTATCGCTTATAAAGGCTGTAGATCCTATTGCCTTGATATCCCCCTCTGATTGGTGACTATTCCCTTAGTCTAGTTACTATAGCAACTCCTGGGGCCCTCCTCCCTCACAGTTCTTCCATTCCTCTGGGCTTTCTTCTTTTCCATCTAAATGAAGGGCTTCCTTCTCTATATTTTGTACATATAGATCTTTTTTTTGGGTACTTCTAGTTCCTTTGTCTTATGTAAATGTAACTGTTGCTGCCTCCTTGTCTTATGGAAATATAACTGCACCTGGCTTCCTTGTGTTATGGAGATATACCTTCTCCCAGTCTGGACCCCACTTCTAAAAATCCCTAAGCCTGCCTCTATTCCCCTAAAATTCCTGCTTCAAAGTTCTGTTTGTGTGTAGAAGTTCATATGTGTGTAAGTGTGAAACTACTGGGATTCTTTTACCACATTTTAACTTACCTCATTTTGACAATTGAGATTAGTATGTAAAGGTTTAGTACTATGTAAGAAAAGCTTAAACTACTACACTGATGTAGTGGTGGTCACTTGGTGGGCATAAGGAAACTGTTATCAAAGACTGAAAAGACAGTGTTCTGTATCCTTCAGAGGCAAAATATCTGATAAACTCTGATACCTGAGGTAACTTCGAAACAGACACTGTGTTATAATTCTAAGGGAAAAGATTGGATATTAAAAGTTTACACAGTGTAGGTTGAGAGAGAGAGAGAGAGAGAGAGAGAGAGAGAGAGAGAGAGAGAGAGAGAGAGATGAGCACAGAAAACATAAATGGCTTATTTGAAGGGAACAGGAAGAATCTACGAATTGAGGATACAGTAGGATTTGAAAAGGAAACAACTTCCCTTCCCTTACAAAGAATGAACAATGTGTGAGCAAACGAGAAAGAGGTGGTGTTGGGGGATATTTATTTTAAAATGAATAAGTTATATTCAGTGAGAACCAGAGAGCAAATTGTTGCATATGCTAAAACATGCCCTTATTTTATACAGAATCTCTATATCCTCTTCTCTCTTTTATAGCACGTCATTTGGGAAGGAAAATCAATGATGTTGTTTCTGCTTTCTGAAATTATGTCTGAGACGCATGGATTCTTTGGGTCATTGCTTTGCTTCACTAATGGAAAATATAATGAAACCTGCATAATAGAAGAGAAAAACAATCCCAATGAGAGCAGGTTAAACTGGTGCAGAATTTTAAATTTGAAATGTGAGCTATGATATAAGTTTCTAATATAAGTTGTCATCTCCATAAAAATAAGCATTTCTTCATATGGAATGCCACTGAATTTTTAAAACATTTCAAGTTTAGAATCTTTTGCTGTATTAAAAGATTTATTTTAATATTGAGTGAAGTTCCTACCATAGCTAGCTAGTTAATAAAGAAAAGAGAGTTAAGGGAAGTCAGATATTATTGAGCATATTCAGCTGGGAAGCAGAGGACTGTTTGCTTTACCAGGAAACCACCAGTCCATTCCCCCAGAACACAGTGGGAAGGGATAGAACAAACGGGAGGCAATCACATGTGCAATGAAGTCAAAATGTCACAGGGAGAGGTGCTGGACCATACAGGCCTGCTGGTCGAAACTGGGGAAAAGATCAGGGGATGAAACCAATGCAAACCTGTGAGAGTTTGGGAAGCTAATTGTTTATTTTGAAAAAGCTTCTGGTACCTCCCAAGCCTGAGAATACATAACTCCAGGTGAACAAAGAATCAATCTCTCTCTCTCTCTCTCTCTCTCTCTCTCTCTCTCTCTCTCTCTCTCTCTCTCGCTCTCCCTCTCTTTCCCTCTTACTCTCACCCTGGGGGGCCCACAGCAGAATGCATGGGTGTATGGGATCAGAAAGACTATGAAGCAGAAACTCAGGCCACTGACCTTTCAATGTCTGCATATTGAATATCTGCATATGACTATTAACATAATTATTTTGCAATTAAAAATGAGACTTTCATTATGTATAGCTTCAATATCTTTTTTCTTCTTTTAAAAGTATACCATTAGAGCCTTAACCCCTCAATGGATAGAGTGTCAGCCTGGGGATTGAAGGTTCCAAGGTTCGATTCTGATTAAGGGCTTGATCCCTAGTAGGGAGCGTACAAGAGATAGTCAATCAATGATTCTCTCTCATCATTGATGTTTGTACCTTTCTCTCCCTCTCCCTTCCTCTCTGAAATCAATAAAACTATTTATTTTTTAAAAAGTATATCCTTAGAATTTAGGTTTTGGGATATGTGGCATTTTATTCTCTATATCACAATAAATCTGACTTTTATGATTTCTACTATTTCTTTTGTTGATTTTTGTAAATAATACTGTTTAGATATTTTTACTTCTAAGAGAGCGTATCCTTAATTATATTTAAAAATAAATTTCTAGATCCCAAAATTTTATTATTTTTTTCAATTAAAATGACTACTAAGTTACTACTAACTAAGTGGAGATTTTAATGTTATGTAGCATTGCCTGTTTCCCTCAAATGCTATTGAGTGAAATGTGAATTCAGCTACATAGGCTAAATTAGAGTAATAGGCATTAATGCTTAATAAAAGTTAAATAAATATAATTTAATGATTGTGGTCAAATGTTTTTATTCTGCTAAGAGTAATAAGCCTCTGGTAAGAGGTTTAAATTCTTATTCTCTTTGCTGTCTATACTTACTTTAACCACTTAGTGTTAAATTAACTTAGACCTGACTTTTGATCCAAAATCAAATTTTATAACTATACGAGCTTACAAAATCAAGAGACCTTAAATGGTAAATCTATGAAAAGCCTGATAGATTCCCATAAAAATGGCAGAGATGACAATTTTTTAAAAAACCTACAAAAAATAACCAATTTTTAAATTCTCATGTAAAATTTAACTGGGTATCTTTTCATTATAACCAATACTTTTATTCATAGCTTTGACCCTAGATCATGATAAAATCAGGCAAGATTTCATCTCTGAAAATATTGTGTTCACTATTACACACAAGCTTAAATATTAGGAGCATAGAGCTATCATTTTTGGCATGGCAAGAAAATTAAAGTTTGCTCTCTAATGTTCAACCAATATCTAAAGTATTATTTTCTATCCCATTTTCCTGGTTTCTTATCTCTTCAGTGTGTCAATCATTTTTGAGAACTTTTTACATGTATAATTTAACATTGACCCATAAGTCATCTACCATTCAACACTTGAATCAAATACGTACATGACTCAGTATGAATGATTAATCCTCACATATGTCTAGCATAAAATAGTCTTTTAAATATTTTTTTTGTATTGGAACTATGGGAATTTAGGGCATTTGTAGAAAGGACAGAAAAATTATTTTAAAAAACACTTTAACCCCTAGCCAGTTTGACTCAGAGGACAGAGCATTGCCCTGCAGACTGAAGGGTCCTGAGTTTGATTCCTGTCAAAGGCATGTTCCTTAGTTGCAGGCTTGATCCCAGCCCTGACCAGGCATGTGCAGGAGGCAACCAACCAATATGTCTCTCTCACATTGATGTTTCTCTCTCTGTGCTTTCACCCCTACATTTCACTCTCTCTAAAAATCAAACAACAACAACAAAAAAAACAAATAAACAAAAACAATGGAAATATATCCTCGGGTGAGGATTAATAAAAAATTAAAAATTACTTCAAAATACATGTAATAAGGAATAAACCTGACCAAATTTATCCAAATCAACTAATTATTTCAAATTAAGTAGAAACAATAAAAGCACCACCACTTTATAGTTTCTGGTGAATTGACATATCTCTGAATTCTACAGAAGTTTCCAAAATGTGCTCTACAGACTATTAAAGCAGAAATGTATCCAGTAATATTAATACAAGCAAGGGGAGTTGTTGAAGTCCTATAGCCAAATAATTTGGGGAAAGTTAGCTAAAGATAATTATATAATTTTAATTGTGTTTTGTTTTTATTGTTCTGCAGTTTCTTATTTTATAGTTAATACTAGTTGCCCAGTGCACAAAATACATGCACATTAAAAGGGGATTAATTAGAGAAAATATTTTAATATTGCTATTTTCTCTTTTTCTATAATAGAAGGGTCAAAGATGAAAGAAAATTAGTAAAATGTATATAAAAATCTTCCTCCTGTCAGAGTCTGGGGTGCATTATGGGCCCCAGAGTCAAGTCCCTGCCTACCCACATGCACCTCAAAATTGCATGAGACCCAGACCCGGCTGGTGCCACCCGCCTCCATTAAGCTATATCCAGAGCAGGAAGGCTCCACCCTTATCAAGCATCACCAGGCAGGAGATGCAACCTCAGATCCCCTGACTCAGTGCTGGGGTGGGGGTTGTACCTTGAGGTCCCCCATCAGGCCCCATCAGGAGAGAGTCGCAGTCTCAGGTCTCCCATCAAACCCCACTAGGTGGAAAGCACTGCCTAAGATCCCTGGCCCGGGGCAAGGGGGGAAGCCTAAGGTCCCACAGCCCAGCACTGGGGTGGGAGGCACACCTTGAGGTCCTCCATCAAGCCCTGCCAGGCAGGTGGTGCACCTGAGGTCCCCTGCCAAGCCCCACCAGGCGGGCAGCGAGGAGGAACATGGCCTGAGATCCCCTGGGGTGATGCCGGGGCAGGGTCACAGCCTGATGTCCCCCAGCCTGGCATTGGGGCAGGGGTGTGGCCTGAGGTGCCCCGTCAAGCAACTGCTTGCACCTGCTGACAGTGCCAAGCAATAGGGACTGGTGCCAGGTGCGGGCAGTGGGTGCAAGCACTAGCTCTGGCACCAGCTTTGGGTGAGAGTGGTTTATGCTCTGGTAGTGGGTGCGAGTGGTGGCTCCAGCGCCAGCAACAGGTACAAGCAGGGCAGGTGCCAGCAGCAGGTGTGACTGTGGGGCAGGACTGCAGTGTGCGGGAGCAAGAATTTTCAGTAACCAGCAGATGCTTACCCCGATGACAATGACTAGCGACCCACTTTGGACTGGTGCCCCTTCTCACCTGCTCTACCATCCCACTGCAGCGATGCCTGCCATGTTCCACACTCTCCACCTGCTGCTGATGCCCACCTAGTTCCACACGGCCCCCTGGTGGTCAGCGCATGTCATAGTAACCAGTTGTTCAGCATGAACAATGTGGACTTTATCAATGACTGTGGATTCCAGGTTTACAAACACTGCCCTAGGCACATGCTTGCTCTGAAGATGATATCGAAGGAGTCATCCCCCCTTCAATGGTCTTGTCACTTGGCATCTACCCATTGGCGTGGGTGCCTCATTCTAAGCAGTTGAGCTTCCAGCAGGCGTTGCAAATCTGGATACCAGTCTGGCAACATGGATGGAGATGCACTCACACATGGCTGTTGCTTGCAACTGTAGAGCTGAAGGCAGTGAGAAAGAGGAGAGGTTGTTTGTTCTTACAGTGCTACTCTAGGTAGTTGATATAAAAGAACTTGTGAATGGGATTGTTTTTATACCTTCAATAATAAAGATAAGTAAAAATTTTTAAAGTAAAACTAAAAAAAAAGAGAACCTGTATAAACATGGTATTTTGACTCATTTACAACTTAAGGACAGTAGGCAAGAGAGCATCAACTATATGAGCCTCAAATAGATAATTCATGATCAATCAACATGAAATTTATTTCCCATGTTTAAAAATACAGTAGGAATTGGCATATGTTAGTTATTAAACACAGTACATGCTTTCTTTTGTTAAACTTATTAATTAGTAATAATTGTACTCATTTCAGATATTGTTTTCACATGATTAATTATTCTCAAAAGAAAAAAATTCCTAAAAAATAAATTTATCTCAAGAAGATGCTGTTTATAAAATTTTGTCTGCTTTTATTTACTTGATCCATTATAGTCTTCTAATTCAGATTTCTTTCTATTATTAATAATCAACACCTTGAGACTGAGAACTGTATGTGAACCACAAGATTCTCAAGCATTACATCCCATATAATAAAAGGCTAATATGCAAATAGACCAAATGGTGAAACAACTGAACAACTGCTCACTATGACATGCGATGACCACCAGGGGGTGCATGTGGAATATGGTGGGCATCAGCAGCAGGGGGCAGAACGTGGAATATGGAGCCATCGCCTGCAGTGGGATGGTAGAGCAGGTGGGGCACTGGTTGTTGTCATAGGGGCAAGTCTCTGGTGGTTACTGAAAATTCTTTGTTCCCTTGCACTGTGGTCCTGCCCCATGACCACAACTTCTGCTGGCACTGGAGCCAACCCACTACCAGCTCCGGCCCTGCTCTCACCCACAGCTAGTGCTAAAGCCAGTGCTGGTACCCACTGCTGGCACCTGGCACCAGTCTCTATTACTTGACACTGTCAGCAGGTGCAAGTAGCAGCTGTGAGCCCCGATTACCCCTGAGGGCTTCTCCACCTCTTGCTACTCCTGAGGGGCTATCAGGGCAGCAGCCACCGCTCACACCTGCTGACAGCACAGCCTCTGCTTGTACCAGCTGCTGGCGCTGGCCCCAATCATTCACATCATCAGTGTGTGGGAGCCAAGCTGCCAGCAGACAGGGGACCAGAGGCTGCAGCCAGAGGTACTGGGCAGAGGCACTGAGGATGGGTCAAGACCCTCACGGCCACAGTTCCTTTCAAGGTGCATGAATTTGTACCCTGGGCCCATAGTCTTAGGATAATAGAATATTTATTGACTTCTACAAAGTCGTATATAGAGGAACCAAGATGGCGGCATAGGTAAACACCTATTTTACTGCCCCACACAACAATTCCAAAACTACAACTTAACAACAAAAGAAACATCATCCAGAATCACCAGAAAGCTGGCTGAGTGGAAATTCCACAAATAAAAGTAAAGATAGGACACTGTAACTCAGAGGAGCAGCAGAGCGCAGCCTTGAAGATACGCATGGAGAGAGGTTCAGAGCCATACACGTGTGAGCGGTAAAGGGAAGGCGGCCGCAAACCCAGCTGGTTTTCTCCAATGGGGATGGTGGAGGTGAGGTCCGGAGAAGGCATGCTAAAACATGGGTGAGGCAGAAGTCTGCAAGTTTGAGGAGAGTGCACATAAACTTGGAACAGCAGTTTGCACATGAACTTGGGGACAGCAGTGAGTGACCACACAGAGAGGACTTGTGACTTGCTTCCTGGTTCGGGAGACCACCAGATTTCTTTGTTTTACAACCCTGGGAGAGACTTTGGGTGTGCAGACTCATTTGGGGAGAGGCAGAGTTGTCTGGCAATGGGTAGATACCAGTGGTGGCTTTCTCTCAGAGGAGTGTGCAGCCATTACCATCCTGCACAGAGACCCACACGCCACATAGGGTGGAGCTGACACTGCCTGCTCAGCCCAGAGACTCCGCCCATCCAACCTGAACACAGCTTACCTTCACAGCCAGTTGGCTTGGAGGTCAAACCCTCCTAGTGCTAACAACAATAAGCTGGGATTAACTTCAACAACACTGTACAACCCATAAAGGATTGCAGTGAGACTATCCACCTCAGGTAACTGGGGAGGCTGGGCCACTGTCCCTTAGAGGACATCTACCACACAAAGTTAATGGACCAACTCAGGAAAGCAGCCACAATGCAGAGAAATGGAAAGAAATTAGGTGTGAAAGAAATGGAGGGAAAAAGACGACTGGACATAGAGTTCAAAACCACAGTAATAAGGTTTTTCAAGAGGCTCCCAGAAAAGGTCGATGAACCTAATGAGAACTACAAGGAAATGAACAAGAGGAAATGAATGAGACCCATGAGGATATGAAAAAGGACCAACTTGAAATTAAGCATACACTGACTAAAATAAAAAATATTACACAAAGTCCTAAAAACAATCCAGAGGACCTCAAGAACCAAGTCAAAGATTTGAAATACAAAGAGGCAAAATCCACTCAGCCAGGAAAAGAAGCAAAAAGAATCCAAAAAATTGAAGATAGTGTAAAGGGCCTCTGGGACAACCTCAAGTATAGCAACATCCAAATTATAGGGGTGCCAGGAAAAGAGAGAGAGCAAGACAATGAAAACCTACTTGAAATAGTGACTGAAAACTTGCCCCACCTGGTGAAAGAAATTGACTTAAAAGCCCAAGAGGCGCACAGATCCCCAAACTATGGGAATCTAAAGAGGACCACACCAAGACACATCATAATTAAAATGCCAAGAGCAAAAGATAAAGAGAGAACGTTAAAAGCAGCAAGAGAAAAACAGTTAATTACTTATAAAGGAGCACCCATACGATTGTCAGCGGATTTCTCAACAGAAACGATGCAGGCCAGCTGGGTGTAGTAAAAAATTTTCAAAGTGATGAAGAGCAAGAATCTACAACCAAGATTGCTCTACCCAGCAAAGCTATCATTCAGAATTGAAGGTCAGATAAAGTGATTCAAGCTAAGAAAAAGCTAAAGGAGTTCATCACCACCAAACCAATATTATATGAAATGCTGAAAGATATTCTTTAAGAAGAGGAAGACAAAAAAGTAAAAATATAAATTATGAACAACAAATACACATCTATCAACAAATGAATCTAAAAATCAAGTGAATTAATAATCTGATGAACAGTATCAACTGGTGAATATAACAGAATCATGGACATAGAGAGGGAATGGACTGACAATTCTTGGGGAGAAAAGGGGTGTGGGAAGTGTAGCAAGAGACTGAACAAAAATCATGCAACTATGGGAGAGGACAGTGGTGGGGAGGTGAGGGCAGAGGGTGGGATGGGTACCAGGTGGAGAGGAGTTATCGGGGGGGGGGAAAGGGGGTAACAATGTAATTAATAAACTGAACAATAAAGATAAAAAATAAAATAAAATAAAAACAAAGTCGTATATAACTTGTTTGAACTTTATAACTGAAAAAATGGTAAGAATGTTCTGGTGTCTCTATCATTAGAGCAGCTCAAATCAATAAACAACTTTTTTTTTCTCTAAACAGCTATCATTTTTATTCAGGTGAAATTTTAAAAGTTGAGCATCATACAAAGTATATACACTGGAAAACTATCATTTGTCTTGACACAACAGTGCCAGGCTTTATAAGGTGTTATTAATTTCGGAATGGGTTATACCATCGTGAGCTTTGGGCAATATTATGATGTCATTCTATAAAGAAAAAATTAACTTGCATAGTAGCTACTTTAAATAATGCTGTATTAAGACATCAAATAAAACTAAAATGAAACAAGATTATGTTCACAACTAAGGTTCTAAATACAAGCAGCCTGGTTTCAAATTCAATTTTTGCAGCTTATAGCATATGACTTTGATCAAGCTATTAACTCATAAAGCCTGAATTTTTTTCTCTTTTAAAAATAGTATAATAATAATAACACCACACTCTACTTATGTGAGACTTGACTAAATAATGCCTATAAAGCGCTCATTAAGTGCATATTATTTTTTAATAAATAATTACAGCTTTTCTTGAAACACGAATATAACGGCAGAGTGAAAAGTAGGGGCACAATTAACTTGTGGAGAGCACTTTAAATAGCATGCAAAATTATTTCCTTTCTCCTAAACAATATGGTCTAATTTATAACACTACACTATTAACTGACTCATGACCAGAGAATTTTTTTATTAATTGTAAAGATCTCCTTAAATAACCCCTGTGAGAAATACTCATTTCTACCTTTTTTTATTGTTTAAAGTATTGCAAATAGTAGTATATATATTTCTTTTTTTCTCCCTGTTGACCTCCTCCCAACTTTCCCAATCCCCCAGCACATGCCGGCACCTGCCCCTCCTCCCCTGCCAGTGTTTTGTGTCCTATGGTTATGCTTTCATGCATGCATACAAGTTCTTCGGTTGATCTCTTGCAGCACCCCCCCACCCCCACCTCCCCTGCCTTCCCGCTGTAGTCTGACAGTCTGTTCCATGCTTCTTTCCTAAATGTTTTGGTTTTTTACACATTTTCCCCATAGAGGAGAAAAATTCACTTCTTCCCTTATGGGTTTCTTTGTTTGTTTGTTTTTCTAATAATTAAATTTACATAGCAGATTAACAGTAGAAAAACAAATTTAATTTTGTATTTACAGGAACTCATAGAAATGAGACCTAAAGTGACTAAAGCAAATGGCCTTTGTAACTTTCAGACAAAAAACAAACACACACACACACACACACACACAAGACATTTATGAAGAATTAATTAAAAGGGAAATTGGACTTTAGGTAACTAACTAGTGAAGAAATAATAAAGTTTGTTTATACAGCCTTCTGGGCCCTGGATTGTTTATCTCTGGTGATAAGGATGTTGTCTATTCTGGTGTGGGGAAAGTACCTTCACATGGAGATTGATTTCCAGTTTTCATGGGGATAAAGGCAGGTCAGAGTGTCCTTCCTTGCACTTGCTGTTTCTTAAGTAAATTTAATTCAATATAATTAACATGCCAAAATGGTATATTCTGGGATAGCATAGTAAGCTCCCTTTCACCACTAATTTATAGGTAGTAAGCACTGTAGTTTCTTAGTGTGTAAGTAATACATTCCAAGAAGAACTATATTCAGTACCAGAATATTAAGATGCTATCTCCCATCAAAGAATGAGTATTATTTTGACAATTCCACTGGAGGCTGATTGTTTATTCCTGGTGACACTAAAAATGCAATGCCACCAACAGCAACTGGGTAGGTGGAAAGATTAGCACATGGTCAACAAATAGATTTACTCTAAAAAGCTACAACTGAGTTTTCATTTGGTTTTACACTTTTTCTATAAATTGTGGTATTATCAATTTTTTAAAAAGCTACGTTGATTAAATAAAAATAACTAAAAACAATTTTAACCACTTGCATATTAGCAAGAAAATTCTATTTGAACCATGTAAGGATCTTAAGTTTATAAAGATACAAGATATTGTTGATAAGGCTTTAATATGAATATGTCAATGTTAAATGTGGGGATATGGAGCTAGATGGGAAGAAGTCTGATCAGTTAGCAAATTTTAGAAGTAAAAAGAAAGTTATCCTATCTAATAAAAGAGCAATATGCAAATTTACTGTACCTGCAATCAAGCCATGCCCACAGCCAAGCCCATCAGCCAATCAGTAGCACATTATGCAAATACACCCCAACCAAGATGACTGCCACCACTGAGAGCAGGAGGGAGGCTTGGGTTTTCCCGACAACGAAGGAAGCCAAGCTTTCCACATGACATTGCTGGCCTAGGCCTCCACTCAATACTTCAAAGTTTCAATTATAAAAGATACATAATCCAAACAGAAATGGAGGCAGCCACAGAGCTGGACAGAGAAAAGCCTAGTGTTGTCCAGGCGATGGAGGAAGCCAAGTTTCTGTAGCTCTGGCCCGAAAGGCCTCCACCCTAGGCTACAAAGTTTCAACTATTAAAGGTAACAGAAATGATTGCCACCACAGAACGAGCAGAAAGCTTGGCTCCACAACAGCCTACAAAGTTTCAATTGTAGAACATAAATTAACCCCAGATCCCAGGGCCTCTGCTTGGGTCACTGGGGGGCATGGCCAGCCTGCAAACCACCACAGGCCCTTTACCCAGGCCACCCCACGCCCCAAGGGAACCCCCACCCTGATCTGGGACACTCTTCAGGGCAAACCAGCTGGCCCCCACCCATGCACCAGGCCTCTATCCTATCTAATAAAAGAATAATTTGCAGCATGACCATCATTCCAACACACAAGAGGGCTGCCTGCATGTGGTCAAAGATCCTGCCCTCATGTGGACACAAGATGGCCACCACAAGATGGCTAACAGGGGAGGGGAGTTGGGAGAGAGCAGGCCTGCAAGGGAGGGCAGTTGGGCGTGACCAAACCAGCAGAGGAGGGCAGTTAGGGGTGACCAGGCCAGCAGAGGAGGGAAGTTGGGGGAAACAGGAGCAGTTAGACATCAATTAACCTGGCAGGATAGTGCTTAGGTGGTAATCAGGCTGACAGGCAGAAGCAGTTAGGGGCAATCAAGGAGGCATGCAGGTGAGCAGTTCAGAGCCAACAGTCCTGGATTTTGAGATGGATGTCCCATTGTCTGTTTAGGCCCGATCCTACTAGGATCGGGCCTAAACAGGCAGTTGGACATCCCTTGAGGGGGCCCAGATTGGAGAGGGTACAGGCTGGGCTGAGGGACATCCCCCGCCTCTAGTGCACAAATTTCATGCACTGGGCCTCTAGTAGTAAATAAAGCAGTGACCATTCATTGTCCAGCTTTTTTGAATTCCAAAAATATTTATAGAGGATATAATGGGGAAATCCTACAAAGAATGAGGTGTGAAGTATGTGCCACAACAAAACAGGAAAATAATATAGTAAAATAGTGTTACAGGTTGAATTATTTCATCCCCCACCCCCAAATCCAGTATTTCCTAACATAACCATATATGGAGACGAGATCTTTCAGAGGCTAATTAAATAAAAATGAGGTTTTTAGGGTGGGTCCTAATCCAATATTACTGGTATCTTTATTAAAAGAAGAAATTACATATAGAGATGCATATCCACAGATGAAAGATTATCTAAAAACAAACAAACAAACAAAACAGAAAAAAAGATGGCCATCTACAAGCTAAGGAGTGAGAACTCAAAAAAATCAACCCTATCATTACAAGATACTTTAATCTCAAACTTTTTGCCTTCAGAACTGTGAGAAAATAAATGTTTAAGCCATCCAGTCTGTGGGACATTATTATGGCAGCTCTATTAAACTAATATGAAGACAAGGATAAAGAGGGAGGGTGGGGGATGGTAGAAGCTCCACTTCCTCCATGTCATTTGGTGCCATCATCAACTCCTTCCCATCAAGGAGATTCTTATGTAGCTTCCAAGAACCTAGGTCTTCTGAAGGAAATTGTGATTTGTTCCGATCTCCTTGGGTTCTTATTTTTAAATTTTCTCTACATTATGGTTGAACTGGTTATCAACTATTTCTGCTAAACTTCCAAATTTCTTGGAAATGTTTGTAACGGTCCTCAGTCAAAGGTAGAAACCTTTATCCAGTTGAGTATCGGCACACACACACACACACACACACACACACACACACAAATAAATACATAAATAAATACATAAATAAATAAATAATCACAGGGCTTAACCCCAAGATTGACCTTCTCAGATTAATACATAGGTTGTCTTTCACAGATATAATAAAATTACTAATGGACACAAACTATTTAATTCTGTATGCCAGTAAAAAATTTCAATTGCTAATTAATTTATTGGCATCTGAAAATCAGGCCACTGTATCTAAATATTAACATCTGTTTGTTCTTTTCTTTCTTCACTTTTCTGCCACCCTTACTATCTGCCACCAAACTAGGTAGCATGGCTTTGAAAGTCCAGGGATTTGGGGTGGACTGGAAAGCTTTAGAAGTTAAATGATATCATAAATACATTTTTATCTTAAAAATTTTTAACTGGGGGATAAAATAGGCCCATAGAATTGTTGCCTATGTTAGATACTATGGGCAGTGTTTGGAAGAAAGAGTATCTTTCAGAATCAATGAGGCAGAGAAAATGGATTATGATAGGAATCTTAGTTGCATACCCAATGAGAATCTAAACACTTTTGGAACAGAGGGACATTTATCTGCCTTTGTAGATATGGTTGTCTGATATATTTAGGTAGGTGCCATATCTATTACAAAGGACAGAAAAACAGATTCAAAAACTTAAACAGAAAAACAATTTATTGGCTTACATGATGGAAAAGTTAGGGAGTTATTTGATCAACATTGAAATAATGTCCCAGGATTCAGTCTCTGATTCTCAGTCTTTTAATTCTACTCACAATATATTAGTGCTGTTCTCCAGAAAGCTCTTTCCTATGGGTTTTAAGATAGCTCGAACTCCAAAGTATACATATTCTGAGCTTCATATTTTAAAATAAATAGTAATATGACAACCCCCATTAGAATTCATTTTGTCACATGTTCATCTATGAACCAATTACTGTAACCATAGAAATGTGTTATGCCTATTGGCCAGATCAAGGTAATATGTCTATTTATGGGTTTTAATAGTAAAATAAGTTTTATTCAAACCACATAGAATTGGGTTGAAAGAGGTGATAGTTTTAAAAACCAACCTTGGTTTCCAAAACAGAGTAAGTAGCTCCTGGGTGCAAAGTTTTCATACCTCAAATGTAGTGTGAAAGCATGGAACTACTGATATCAAGGGAGCACTACAGATAGATGTGATGGATTTAGAAAGTAGCATTTCTTTTACACTTGGACTTGAAAACTGAGATTAATATATTTTAATATATTTATAGCTTATTAAATCATTCTTTATTTTTCAATTATAGTTTACTTAAAATATTATATCAGTTTTAGGTATACATCTCAGTAATTAGACATTATAAAACTTATTAAGTGATCATCTCCCAAAATCATCATATCTACCTGACACCATAAAGTTATTAGAATGCTATTGATGATATTCCCTATGCTGTACTTTACACTCTCATGACTACACTGTAGCTACTAATTTGTACTTTTAAATCCATTTACCGTTTTCACCCTTCACCCAAATCCCCCTCTCATCTGGCAGCTTGGATGGACCTGCAAATTGGGAGGGGCAGGGTCTCAGGGAATCACCAAGGCAGGGCAAACAATGTGAGCCAGGTTGATGGAGACTCAGCTGTGGTGCCTGTATGTCAGCTCTGTGGCAGGGCACGGGGGAGAAGGTGTCTCATCAAAGGAGCAATGACCTCTGCCAACACTTTTATCTGGGAGAAAACTTTGCCCCCAGCTCTTTTCCTGATGCCAGACAATTTAACTCCTTTCTGCATGTCCTGGTTCTTTGCAAGCTGCTGTCCCAGCACTGGAGCTCAGAGGAAGTGAGTCTGAGTAAATCCCTGTTTGGGCCTTTAAGAGAAACTGACTGGGACCCTAGCAGTCTCCATGTCACTCAGCCTAAATCCCCGCTGGTTATTACAGCTCAATGTTATGGGTACTTTTCTTCCTGATACTGGAACCCTGGGCTGATAGAGTCTACAGTGGGGCTGGCACCCTCATTCTTCAGGAGGGACTCCTCAACCAAGATTAAAAACCCACCATACACGATGTCAAACCAGCCCACACCTCACCTTTATCCTTCCTGCTAGTCTCGAGGTGGTCTCTTTAATTCTCTAGTTGTAGGACTTCTATTCAGCCAGATTTCAGATTGTTCTGAATGATGGTTGTTCTGTATTTTAGTTAGAAAATTGATGTGGTTGTGAGAGGATTTGAGTACTACTGCATTTACCTAAACTGCCATCTTGACCTTCCCCCAAGATTACTATCTTGTGATAAGTATTTTATACTTGTTTAATAAATGTTGACACAGCAAGGTTTCTGAATGTGTATTAATAAATGTTATCACTGGAATATTGGAAAATCATCACAGAAATGCCGAACTATGATGACTATATATCACTCAGGTGATTTCTTATTATGACATATTCATGAATTAATAAATATACAAAACTATAGCCACCTAATAATGTAATCATTTACTAAACCCTATCTTTAAAACTATACCTTTGATGCTACTGGGCCAGCCCATGAATTTAAGAAAAATAGAGTAGGTGGAGAAGGACATTTTACTTAAGGACAAAGTCTCTTTAAATGGAAAAAAAAATCAAAGAAGAAAATAAAATCCTGGACTCATTTGTCATATGTACTCTTGTTACCCTTTGATTTAACTTCTTTTCCTGAAATATTAAAAATATACATCTGTACTTCAAGGAGAAGATACCCTTTTGTTACCAGCATGAGGGCTGTTTTTTAATATAAGAATGATGAATAGTATAAATATGATCACAACAATGACTACATATGAAAAATTTCAAGTCTAAAAACCTACATTTTGGCTCACACACTTCAGCAGAATAAATAATGAAGCCAAATGACCTCCAATGGTGACAGATGGGCCAGTTTTTGACAATGTAATTCTTCCATTTGCTCTAAGCTAGGATATCTTTAAATTTGAAGAGGAATAAAATGAGAATTTATTACACAATAGGAAATAAGACACAGTCATATAAATTGAGCATGAACCCAGAGCATTAATTTGCAATTACTTTAGCTACATACAATTATGCAAACATTTATTCTAAGTTGCTAAAGCAGAAGAAATTTTACTATATAGTAGTTCAGTTTCTTAGGATGGCAGAGGGATGATGTTTAATTAGTTTGCTCTTTTAGTTGACAAGAATATTTAAAAAATAATTTATTTTGTTTTTCATGGTAACTTGGTTAATTAAATGATATGTTTCCCCATGAGGTATCTTTCATGCCAAAATTCAATACTTCAAAAAATTCTAAGAATATCTGTATGTATGTCTATGGTTTAGAAACCAATTGCTCCTCATAGAAAGTTTATTTTATTAATCATTAGTTATATAAGTTTTTTATTTCCTCCTGGTACCCAAAACATTCATTTAAAAAATAGGTTTTATTTTTATAACCTATGATGTTTTGAGTCAACAAATAAGAAAAGTCTGAAGAAACTAAAAGTTAGAGATTTTACATATAGTGTTTATTATCCCTCAATATACTGAGATAGACCAATTGCCAAACATTTATGTAGTTATTTAAATGGCAAGATACCCAATTTTTTCCAAGTTATTATAGTTAGCTGGAAATATTTTCATTTTTCTTTAAAATTGAATCAATGGGGGGGCAAGTGTGCATGTATTTTAGAATATATCACAGAATGATTTTTCAATATAACTTTCCTATGGGAACACTCTGCTACCAGACAAGTGTTTTAGCTGCTTTCTATCAGCCCATCTGTACTCAGTTATGAAAGACATATGTTGAATCTTATTTATTTTTCTTTTTTATTAGTTTGGGTTGTTGAAATCAATATCTTGGTTACATTAAAAAATCATTTATGAGTAAATCAAATAGTTTGGGAAAAGAGAGAATTTTCTTTTTGTATTATTTGAACAAATATACATGTGCAACAGTTTTTTAAGTGTGGTTAATTGATATTTTTAGAACAAACTAACCAATCAGTTTGCTTAATTCTTCTGCTATCTTTGAGACTTTATTTGTCCAAGGAAAGTCATATTCAATGGTGAATAAAAATACAGCTTATTCAGTAAGGTTACTTGAGTCCTAATGTTTATTTGTTACATGTATAACAGTGGTAGTCAGAACTCATAAGACACAAATGAAAAAACCCAGCTTATGCTCTCATAGAGAAAGAGAGAGAGTTAATTGACTCCTGGAACTATAAAAGACAAAATATAGATTCAGATATTATTGTATTCAGGGACACAAACACAATCACCAGAATTCTGTCTGGCTCCATCCTCCAGTTTTTCTTCTTCTTGCAAAATCTATTTTCAGAGAGTTTCTCTCTTTATGTTATCAAAAATGGCCACTAGTAGCTCTAGGCTGACACTATTTCTACAAGTAAGGGAAAAAATTTTCTTGGAAATAACTCTGGCTTGAAACTTATTATATGTTTTTCACTGAAGTCAATTGCTATAGTTAAATGAAAGGAAACCATGTACATGGCCTGTGTAACATAGATCCAAATACTAGATTAAAACTCCAATAGGTTAGTAAAGGAGGCAATTCCCAAAAGGAAAAGATTGTAAGCAGATAAAAGACATAGATAACCCTGAGGAGTTAACCACTACTTAACATATTATTATCACACAACATATTATTATCATATCTATAAAAGAGTACTGTACCTTTGCTATACCCATAAGCCATGCCCACCAGCCAATCAGTAGCAAATAAACCCCAACCAAGATGGCTGTGGCTACTGAGAGAAAGAGGGAGGCTTGGGTTTCCCTGGCAATGGAGGAAGCCAAGCTTTCCCCCCTGCTGTTGCCAGCCTAGGCCTCCCCTCACTGCTACAAAGTTTCAATTACTCTATCTAATAAAAGAGTAATATAGGAATTAACCATCACTCCATTCCAAAAATGGTGGCACCCAGTTCTTTTAACCCACTGGAGTCCCCCAGTCTGCCCAGCGGTGGCAGCCTAGGTTGTCCAGCTGGGAGGCACCGGCACCCAGCATGATCCCTGGCCAGCAGCTACAGCCGGGGCTGTGGTCTCAGGCCGGCAGGGCCACGCAGCCTGCCATACCATCTTCTGGCCAGTGGTGGCAGCCTGGGCTGGGGCTGCGCACCCAACCGCATGATCACCTGGCCAGGACAGGAGCTTGAGATGGGGTCTCATGCTGGCAGGGCCACACACCCTTGCAGCACCATCCTCCACTGGCTGGGGTCTCATCCTGGCTGGGATGGGGTGCACACCTCCCCCTGCAGAGGCATGATCTCTGGCCTGGATGAGACCACAGCCTGAGCTGCTGTCTCAGGTTGGCCAGAGGGGGCTGTGCACCTGCTCCTCCACCCTCATGGAGGCGCGATCTCTGGCCAGGCTGAGAAAGCATCCCCAGCCAGCGATGTCAGTCTGGGCTCTGGTCTCAGCTTGGCCAGGCTGAGGCTGCAGCCCAGGCTGGGTCTCAGCCTGGCTGAGGTGTGATACCTTTCCAGTGGTGGCAGCCTGGGGTCTCAACCACTGAGTCACACCAGCCAGGCAGATATGGAGGAATCTTAAATGTTCTTTTTTATTAAATATATATTTTTATTGATTTTTTACAGAGAGGAAGGAAAAGGGATAGAGAGTTAGAAACATCTATGAGAGAGAAACATTGATCAGGTGCCTCCTGCACACTACCCACTGGGTATGTGCCCCCAACCAAGGTATATGCCCTTGACCAGAATCGAACCTGGGACCCCTGAGTCTGCAGGCTGACACTCCATCACCTGAGCCAAACACTTAGGGCTGTCCAATATGCTAAAGAAAAAACCCTATCTAATAAAGAGGAAATATGCAGGGGAGGGCACTTGGGGGTGACCGGGTTGTCAGGGGAGCATTAGGTATCAATCAGGCTGGCAGGGGAATAGTTAGGGGATGATCAGGCTGGCAGGCAGAAGCGGTTAGGGGCAATGAGACAAGCAGGTGAACAGTTGGGAGCCAGCAGTCCTAGATTGTGAATGGGACAGGCAGTTGGACATCCCCTGAGGAGTCCCAGATTGGAGAGGGTGCAGGTTGGGCTGTGCATGAATTTTGTGCACCAGGCCTCTAGTATCCTGTAATAATAAAGTCAACACAGAAATCATCAGTAGCAGAGATTTTGTTTTTAATTCTAGAGAATCAATAGTAAAAAGAACTCTATTGATAATTTAATAGAGTGAAAGAGGTAGCAGGTTAAAAAAAAAGTACAGGAGGGGCTGTTAGAAAAAAGAGGAGTGAACCTATCACCATTAAGGAACTCTGAACTTGAAATAATTGGAGAATTAGAAGAAATAAAACATTAAGAGGGTAAATTGAAAGTATGTTTAAAAGGCAAGTGGTGTCCCTACTTCTTTCTTTCCCTAATCCATCTACTCTACTGCCTTGCTTCTTAGGTATAAGTATCTGAGTATTTGCTCTCAGTCAAAAAAAAAAAGTGTTCTCTAAAGAAAGGATAGAAACTGTGTGGGGAAAACCAGAGCATTTATGACTCCGGGCAAAGCCTCCCCAGGTAGGTATTTGAGTCTCCATCACATAAAAGGCTAGCTTTGCAGTGGGTAGAGAAAAAAATGACAAATACACACCTGCAATGGAAACCTATGTCTTCACCAAGAATAATCAACTAAAGTTCTTCTAAATATAATAAAAGTATTAAGAATCACTAGACATATGAAGAAAATCAGATGTATAAAGTATTGAAATGATACAATAATTTTCCCTATACAAAATAAATAAATCAGGAACAAAAATAACTTTTAAAAAATCAAGCATCATTGGGGATATTCAAGTCAAAACTATTTTGTTCCATAAAACAGAAACAGGTTATCACTTTAAAGCAACAATTTGGAAGTTAAAAATTCTAAAAAGAAAGAAAAAACACAATTTGGAAGATTATAAAAATAATTAAAGAACATATTCCAAAATTGGAAATATGGTGATTCTGGAGATTTTAAAGGGTCCCTACAGTGACAACCTAAATGAATAAAATATTCATCATTATGAAATATCAGTCTATAAAGAAAATATAGAGGATTTTAAAGGCTATCAAAGAGAGAGAAAAGTTAACTGCTGATCATGATAGAGCAATGAGAATCAAATTGGCAGTATGCCCTCAACAGAAGACCAGATGGTTGAGGACATTAGATCAATGCTTAAAGTTCTGAGGGAAATAAATTTTGAATCAAGGATGGTCTACTCAGAAAAAAATACTATTTTAGAAGAAGAAAATAAACATTTTTATGACAAATAGTGCACTCAATCTCAATTTCAAAAAAGATAATGCACATAAGTGGTTACCCTCCAACCTCCCCCCTAAAAAGGTGAAAAAATAAAATTCAAGGAAATAAAAATTCTACGATCACAGCTGTGCAGTGAGTCTAGAGTCATTCCAATTTTTTTAAAAAAGTATTTAGTGGGATCCAAGAATAGTACCCTCATAAAAAATAATGGAATACATATCAATAAATTAATAGTATCAAATAATGTTTTGTTTTGTTTTTAAAGATTTTAGAGAGAGACAAATAGAGAGAGGGAGAGAAACATTGGTGTGAGAGTGAAACATTGATCAGCTGCCTCCTACACACCCCCTACTATTGATCAAACCCATAACCATACATGTGCCCTGACTGGTAATTTAACAGCAACCTTTCAATGAAAAGGTTGACACATAATCAACTGAAATGTACACTTAACTCTCATAAAATGAAGGTATGTCAACAATTGTATTTTCTAATTAATTATTGAAATAAACAATAAAACTTAACAACTAATTCAAAGAATACAAATATATAGGTAATCAGAAATCCTAAAATAGCCCACCCAGTTATGGCTCAGTGGTTGAGCATTGACCTATGAACCAGGGGGTCACAGTTCAATTCCCAGTCAGGGCACCTGCCTGTGTTGTGGGCTCCATCTCCCTTGTGGGGTGCACAGGAGGCAGCCAATCAATGATTCTTTCTCATCATTGATGTTTCTATATCTCTCTCCCTCTCCCTTATTCTCTGAAATCAACAAAAATGTTTTTTAAAAATGCTAATTTTTTTCAAAATAAAAAACTGTTAAATATCCACACGACAATAAATTGATTGCATTCCATGTAAAAATCTATTTATATTTCTACAGACATGAATTATTTGCTTTCCTACATATTTTCTGCAACTTTGGAGCTGTAAAAAAAGCTAAAAAACAATAAATGGCATAGATAATCCCAAAGGGTGAGATGGTACTTCCAGGAATCTCTTTTACACATTTCAAAGTTCCTTATAATTTTCCCTGATACCAGAATGAATAGGAAGTTAGAGATATTACTTGTTTGATGAAAATAGTATTTTTTTTTCCAGATAAAGAAAAAATAAAAGGAGAAAGGAGATGAAATGGGTGAAGGGAGGGGAGAGGAAGAGAGGTGAAGAGAAAGGCAGATAGGGGAGGGGGGAAAGGCAGGCAGGAAAACTGAATCTTCACAAAGAAAATAAATATCTACAAAACAATGGTCCAAATATGAAAAAAAATAAATTGGCATTATTTAAATGACTATGGACTGTAACAAAAATAATCTCTTTTACTTCAACTCTAAAAATATTCTCTTTCAAAAAGCAATTCCAAACCAAACAGATGTTATCTGCAGTAACTAAAATTCACATAATCATGAAAACAGAATTCATTTAATATTTTTAAATTTGTATTAGAAAGTAAGCACTTAATTTATAGTTACACAAAAAATTAATATATATAAAAGGCTAAGTGACCAACTGTAAATATGTCTGACCATCTGACTGACTGTTACATATGTTGCACACTGGCAACTTAAAAATAAATGTTGATTTGCTCATGCATGATAGATATAAAGGTCTTGCTGGCACCAATTGCATATTTTAATTTTGTAATACTACTAGAGGCCAGTGCATGAATATCTGCACAGGTGGGTCCCCTGGCCTAGCCAGCAATCAGAGCTGATTGGGGCTGGCTGGCCAGAGGGAAGAACTGCTAGAGGATTGGCCATCCAAGAGAACTTGGCTGAGGGAATACACTGACCACCAGGGGTCGGCTCCTGCATTGAACACATGCCCCCTGGTGGTCAGTGTGCATCATAATGTATGTATAGTATAATATATATATATTAGAGGCCCGGTGCATGCAATTCATGCACTGGGGAAAGGCGGGTGTCCCTCAGCCCAGCCTGCACCCTCTACAATCTGGGACCCAGTGGGATCAGGCCTAAACAGGCAGTCAGACATCCCTTTCACAATCGAGGACAGCTGGCTCCCAACTGCTCACCTGTCTGCCTTCCTGACTGCCCCTAACCACTTCTGTCTGCCAGTCTGATCACCTCCTAACCACTCCCCTGCAACAACGTAGGCATTCCACACTGCCCCTGCTACTCCAGGCCTCTGGGCAGCATGGTAAGGTGGAAAGGTGGAAAGGCAGCTCTGGGCTGAAGCGAAAAGGCAGCTCAAGCCGGAGCGAAGGCAGTGCTTGTAGCCAGGGGAAGGAAGATCTATTCTTTCACAAATCTTCATGCATTGGGCCTCTAGTATATAATCCTCTAGTATATAATCTAATAAAGATGGGATAGGCTAATTGATCACCACTTCAACACACCAGATGGCCGCCTCCATGTTATCAAAGATGGCTGCCTCCATGTGGACACAAGATGGCCATCACAAGGTGACCAGCAGGGAGGGCAGTTGGAAGGAACAGGTCTGAAAGGGGGGGCAGTTGGAGTGATCAGGCCTGCAGGGGAGGGAACTCAGGGGTGAGGCCAGCAGAGGAGGGCAGTTGGGGGAAACTAGTCCTGCAAGGGAGGAGAGATAAGGGGAACCTAGGCCTGCAAAGGAGGGCATTTGGAAGGAATAAGGACTGCAGGGGAGAGAAGTTGGGCATAACCATGCTGTCAGGGGAAGGCAGTTTGGGGAGACTGTTCTGGCAGGGAGGGCAGTTGGGGGTGATTGAGCCAGCAGGGGAGCAGTTAGGTGTCAATCAGACTTGCAGGGGAGTGGTTAGAGGGTGATCAGGCTGGCAGGCAGAAGCTGTTAGGGGCAGTCAGGCAGGCAGACAGGTCAGCAATTTGGAGTCAGCAGTCCTGGATTGTGAGAGAAATGTCCAAGGGTTCCCAAATTGGAGAGGATGCACACTGGGCTAAGGAACATCCCCCTTTCCCCAGTGCATGAATACTGTGCATCAGAACTCTAGTATAATATAATATATATACCATATAATATTATAGATAACATATATATAATATATAATTCTATCTAATAAAAGAGTAATATGCAAATTGACCACCACTCCAACATACAAAATGGTTTCCCCCATGTGGTCAAAGATGGCTGCCCCCATGTGGACACAAGATGGCAGCCAGAAGATGGCCAGGAGAGAATGGCAGTTGGGAGGTACCAGGCCTGCAATGGAGAGCAGTTAGGGGTGACTAGACCTACAGGGGAGGACAGTTAGGTGCTATCAGGCTGGTAGGGAAGCAGTTAGGCATGAATCAGGTTGGCAGGGTAGTGATTAGGGGTGATCAGGCTGGCAGGCAGAAGTGGTTAGGGGCAATCAGGAAGGCAGGCAGGCAAGCAGTTGGGAGCTAGCAGTCCTGGATTGTGAGAGAGATCCAAGATTAGCAATCATGCAAACTGGGCTGAGGGACACCCTCCCATGGAGAAATTTTGTTCACCAGACCTCTAGTATTATATATACTAGAGGCCCAGTGCGCGAAATTCATGCACAGAGGGCTGAGGATGTCCCTTAGCCCAGCCTGCACCCTCTCCAATCTGGGACCCCTCGAGGGATGTCCGACTGCCCATTTAGGCCCGATCCTACTGGGATTGGGCCTAAACGGGCAGTCAGACATCCTTCTCACAATGCAGGACTGCTGGCTCCAAACTGCTCACCTGCCTGCCTCCCTGATTGCCCCTAACCACTTCTGCCTGCCAGCCTGATCACCCCCTAAACACTCCCTGGCAGCCTAATTGATGTCTAAATGCTTCCCTGCCAACCTATTTGTCCCAACTTCCCTCCTCTGCCGGCCTGGTCACCCCTACCTGCCCTCCTCTGCAGGCTTGATCGCCCCCAACTGCCCTCCATTGCAGGCCTGGTCCTTCTCAACTGTCCTCCCCTGCTGGCCATCTTGTGGTGGCCATCTTATGTCCACATGGGGCAGGATCTTTGACCACCTGGGGGCAGCCCTCTTGTGTGTTGGAGTAATGGTCAATCTGTGTATTACTCTTGATTAGATAGGATAGAGGCCTGGTGCATGGGTGGAGGCCAGCTGGTATGCCCTGAAGGGTGTCCCAGATCAAGGTAGGAGTTCCCTTGGGGTGTTGGGCGGCCTGGGCAAAGGGCCTGTAGTGGTTTACAGGCCAGCCATGCTGCAGCGACCCAAGTGGAGGCCCTGGAATCAGAGATTAATTTATGTTCTACAATTGAAACTTTGTAGCCTGGAGCAGAGCCAAGCCTTCTGCTGGCTCCGTGGCAGTTGACAGCCATTTCTGTTTGGGTTTATTTAAATTCTATAATTGAAACTTTGTAGCCTAGAATGAGGGCCTAGGTACTAGGGCTGCAGAAGCTTGGCTTCCTCCTTCACCTGGGCAACCCTAGCCTTTGCTCTATCCAGCTTCGTGGCTGCCACCATTTCTGTTGGATTTATGTATCTTCTATAATTGTAACTTTGTAGCATTGAGTGGAGGCCTAGGCTGGCAAGGGCAGGAGGAGAGCTCGGCTTCCTCTATTACCAGGGAAACCCAAGCTTCTCTCCTGCTCTCAGTGGCCGCAGCCATCTTGGTTGGGTTTATTTGCTCCTGATTGGCTTTTGGACCTGGCTCTTGGGTTGGCTTGTTGGTGTCTCAGAGGTATGGTCAATTTGCATATTACTCTTTTATTAGATAAGATGCCTAGTGTGTATGAAATAATAGACAATACTACTGTGAGAATGAATATATTAGGCACATTCTTAGAGACTATAATATTATGTGTGATAAAATACAATGTAGAATTGTCAGTTTAAAGAAATTAGTGTTTTTCTTACTGTCAATCATTTTCTAAAGTCAACCAAATTTGCATATCTATCTATATAAAGATGAAATATGCAAATTAGGCCAGGACTCTGTAACAGGTCATGACCAGACAGGAGAAGTTTGCATGCCCAGGTGAGGCCCGGAATGGAGATGGAGACAGAGACTGGGGATCCAGCGTGGCTCAGGCCAGCCCCCCACACCTGTAGCAGATAAGGACAGGGACAGCGGGCCATCCCAGCCTCTGCAGCGGAGTGCAGGCCCAGAGAGGAGACAGTAGGCCTGCCTCCCTCAGAAGCAACACAGATTTCTCCCACTTCCCACGGAATTGGCGTGGGAACCTCCCAGTTCCCAGGGAGGCAGCGTGGCTCCCTCCCAGCTCTCATGGGCATTGATGACTAGCTTTCCCCTCCTGCAGAAGCTGCACAGCTCCCATGGAAACAGTGTGTCTCCCACGGAAACAGTGGTATGCTGCGGTTCCTGCCAACTCCCACGTGAGTGGCAGGTGGCCTACTGTTTGTGATATCACGCGATGGGCTACTAGTACATATATAGTCAGAGATTTTGTGGGTTTTTTGTCAAAATTTAAAATGTCACAGAAGTAGAACATTTCATTATGCTATATGAAAGAAAAATGAAATTATTATTTTGCAAAGTACATATAAATTGGCAAATAAATTTTGTAAGCCTATTCTTTGCTTCCCCTTTTCTCTAATAGATATCTGTTTTAAAATGTTTTCTTCTATAGAAAACATCAACATGTTCAGTCCATGTTATCAATATAGTTATTACTTTCATTAAGTATATTGGTAGCTAGGGCATAGGTTTACTTACTCAAATAGTACATTCCAGTAGATAATTTCTAGGAAGATATCTATGCCCCTAAGGTGTATATTATACATTCCTACAATGTGAAAACAAGTCTCCTTGACTAATACAATAAATTGGCTGTCTTTTAAACTATTTTTTAATTGGAAAAGTAAAGGTAAGAATTCAGAACACTTTAACATCTTTTGGACATCTATGTGATACACTGTGCTAGGCCCCAGGGACAAAAAATAATGGATAATCCATTCCCTCTTTCAAAGGGCTCAGTCTAGTGTATGGAGATGGTGTGCAGGTACACACAAAATGTGTAGTTCTCCCTTCTCATCATCTTCCTTTACTTAGCCTACTTATGATACATTTTTGTTTCCAATCCAATTCACCTTGCAGGCTGCAGCCTTCATTATCTCTTTCTAAAACCTATATTGTCTCTTACACTAACATGTAACAGGAAAATAAATATGTTATAATAAAAAATCTCGTGTTAAGTAATATCTTAAGTTAACATAACTAAAGTAATAGCATGTAAATAAGCTTAATAATGTTTCCCTTTGGCTACTTTTCACTTAAAAAAATAACTCAGTTATACACTTTAAAATTTTTAATATTATGCGTGATAAATTATTGAGTTATTTACTACAAGAATAGGAGCATATGCACATTTAATTTAGTAATTTATCATTCTCTTCGCATCATTTGTTAGAAGTTTCTCAAATAAAGTAATTTCTTTTTGTTTGTTTTGAACCTGATTTTTAAAACATAATGTTTTATAGTGAACATCCTCCCATGTCAAATAAAAATATGGATTTTCAACATTATTTTTAAGTGTTCAAAATTACCCCATCATGGAATTCTAATACAAATTATTCAACAAGACATTACTAGTAATTATTGGACATGTATATTTTTCTAACTTTTAAAAATCAAAACAACATTGTGAGAACATTATTATGAATGAATTTTTGAATCTAGCTTTTTTCCAGTTTAAAAGAATTATTTTTCAATTATAGTTTACTTTCAATATTATTTTGTATTAGTTTTAGTTGCATAGCACAGTGGTTAGATAATCATATATTTTACAAAGTGATTTCCCACATACAGCTAAATAAATGTCTGAATGTTTTAACAGTAAAGTTGTTTTGGATTAGTTTTGGCAGTAATTCTATCAAGCAGTCAATATTTTTGAGTACCTACCTGCATAGGCATTAAACAAAGAAGAGTTATTAAAAATGAAAAAAAAAACACTGAAGAATGATAGACACAGAGAAACAAATGGAACACAACCATAAAAAAGAAAAACAAAAATTATATAGAAAAACAATAAGACTGGCATTTGGAAAGAGTTAGAAAATGGGAAGTTATAAGATTAAAAAGTTTAAAGGGCAAAAAAAATGAAATAAAAATAAATGAAATACAAATCAGAACCATCTTGGTCAGAATGAAGCAAAATACAGTTTGCAAGGAGGAAAAACATTACAGAACATGTTTCTAACAATTTAAAGCCTCGTCACAGGCCACTTAAATGTGAACTCTAATTGAGGTTAGTGCTCAGTAAACAGATATCTATAGTTAAAATTGGAAAAATAATTAAGATTAAATTGGTTAGAATATAATTTTTAAAGATATTCATCAAAGGTAAATGGTTTATAACAAGTTGAAATAAATGGTGCTTTAAATACACCTCTTCCAAAAAGTACAAATTGGAATTTGTCAGTGTGAAGAAATGCTCTCACTAAAGACATGCTAGAATACCATTTGACATTTGTTGTTTTTCAAAGTTTATCTTTATTATAACATATTTATTTTCCTTGTCTCATATATAAAACTTAAATAAAAAACACACTTGATTTTTTTTCCATGAGAACTTGTGGTTAAGATATATTTGGAATGAAGTTATATTATGCCATATATATATATATATATATATATATATATATATATATATATTATCCTGTGACATTAAAGAAGTTTTCATTTCTATTCCTAAGAGAATTGAATGGAATTTTCTATCTTGAACTTGTAAAAGTGAATAAACCTAGTCAAATAATGAAAACAATAAAACAAAAAGTGTTCCATTTTGAAAGACCTTTAGAGAATTTTGGTTCTCACCAGAAAAAAAAAAATTCTTGGCATTTAACCTGTGTTCCTAAAATTTCCAAGTAAGTACTGTCTATATTTGATTTATGGATCTGCCTTAGAGCCATTACCTAGAGTAGATAAACTATGCAATAAATGATTTTGCTTTATTCTTCAGTTTGACTTTTAGATAAGAAAATATAGCATAGACAGATGCTAGGGTAAAAAAAAAACTTTCAAAGACAAAATACAAATTATTGTATTTAAATGTTCCTTTTCTTTTTTGTAATAATTAAAATAAGTATTACTATTATTAAAGATTAGAAAGTGTATGCAAATTAGTAACTAGTCTAACAGATTTTATTGGGTAGATAGCAACATATATATGTGTGTGTGTGTGTGTGTGTGTGTATATATATATATATATATATATATATATATATATATATAGTATAGAATGCTGCAAAGAGAAAAGCCTACTGAGCTATAGGACCAGACTTTTTGAGTTTAACTCCCATCTCCAAATACTCCAACAAATTATTTAACTTCCTTATGCCACAGCTTTATATCTGTACTCTGGGGATAATAATGTTACCTTATATGTTTATTGAAAGATAATATGTGTAAAGTGCTTACAACAGTGCTTCCTATATTATTACCATTATAATTATCCTATCTAATAAAAGAGTAACATGCAAATTGACCATACCTTCGCTATACCCACCAGCCACACCCACCAGCCAATCAGGAGCTGGGATGGGGCCAATGTGGCCTGGGCCATGGGAGGTGGGGCCGAGGTGGCCCAGGCTTCGGGGGGCGGGGCCGAGGAGGCCTTGGCCCTGGGGGTTGGGACCAAGGTGGGCTGGGCCATGGGGGGAGGGCCACAGTGGCCCAGTCCCTGGAGGGTGTGGCCGAGGCAGCCTGGGCCAAGGAGGTGGGGCCGAGGCAGCCAGGCCCTGGAAGGCAGAGCCAAGGCAGGCTGGGCTCTGTTCCAGGCCGTGGGGGGTGGGGCATGAGCTGGCCAGGGAGAAGGCCTGGGCCAGGAGTCGAGGCTGAGACCGTGCTAGCCAGGCATGAGCTGGCTGGGGCAAAGGCCTGGGCCCAGGGGGTTGGGGGTTTGGCTGGGACAGAACCAGCCATTGTCCCCAATGCAGGGTGATGGCTGGGTGCCCAATACTGGAAGTATTAGCCATTGCAATTAGACAAGAAGAAAATTATTTATGAGTCCTTCATCTATTAATTCATCAAAATAATTATGAGCCTATTATTACCTGGCAAAACAAACAAGACAAAGTACAGTTCTTATTCTTTGAATCACTGGGAGAAAAGCCTGAAAATCCTGGGGAGATAGCATAAACTCTTGCAAAAGAATGGAAGGCAACTTTCAAGCTAGGCTTGCTTGGATGTTGGGTTCAATTAGGAATTAGGAATTTCAGGTGAAGATCTAAGATGAAGAGAGGCTACTGAGTAGAGAAACCCAATATTGTGAGAAAATATTCTCTCCTGATTTTTAGAGGGCTATAGAGGCAATAGCCATGGCAATCTCAATAGAGTAAAGAAGAAAATGTTTCTTTTGAATAAACAAAACAGGTACTCAGTAAGAAGCTTGATGTTGATCAAGGTTACTAATTGAGGAAAGTCAATAGATCTCATTCATCCAGTAATTTAGCAGTATCATATGAAAGTGTTCTAAGGGGTTATTTGACTGAAGTTGGAGACTTATGGAAGACATTCCTGAATAAATGATGATTGATCTGAGAAGCAAAGGATCCTCAAGTGTTCACTAGTGTTTTCTATAGTGTTTTTCTGCATCTCATTTTTTATGGTGAAGGAGAATGACCATAAACTCTGGGTCGAACATTTTGGATTAGATGTCAGGCTCTGACAGATGTGAAATCAGCCTACTGTAGCTTATCTTCATTGGTACAGGTGTTCCCTTGGCTTGGGTCTGCTTCTTGTATCCCCATGGTTCATCTCTCTGCACTAGTTAACTCTTGAGGATCCTTTGCTTTTCAGCTCAATCATCATTTATTCAGGAATGTCTTCCATATGAAACGTATCAGGCCAGAAGGCAATGGAATGAAATTTACAAAGCCATTCAAAGGAAGGGTCTGAATACTAGAATACTATACCCAACAAGGCTGTCAATAAAAATTGAAGGTCAAATCAGGAGATTCTCAGATAAAAAAGGACTAAGGGAATTCATTACCACCAAACCAGCAATGCAAGAAATGCTAAAGGGTCTGCTGTAAAAAGAAATAGGAAGCAAACAAAGAACACAGGGGTAAAGAACAAAAATGGCAACATATAAGTACCTATCAATAATAACTTTAAATGTAAATGGTTTAAATTCTCCAATCAAAAGATATAGGGTAATAGACTGGATAAGAAAACATGACCCATGTATCTGCTGTCTACAAGAAACCCACCTCCGAAAAAAAGATGCACACAGATTGAGGATGAAAGGATGGAAAAAGGTTATTCAGGTGAATGGAAATGAAAAAAAAAAGCTGGGGTAGCAATACTTATATCCGACAAATTAGATCTCAAAGTGAAGGACATAATAAGATAAAAAGAAGGCCACTTCATAATACTAAAGGGAGCAATCCAACAAGAAGAAATAACTCTGGTAAACATATATGCACCCAATATAGGAACACCCAAATACATACAAAAACTAGAGGATATCAAGGGAGAGATAGACAGCAATACAATCATAGTAGGAGACTTTAATACCCCACTATCACCACTGGACAAATCCTCTAAACAAAATATCAGTAAAGAAACATCAATCCTCAATGACTCACTTCTCCATATGGAATTAATTGACATCTTCAGATCATTTCACCCCAAAGCCACAAAATATACATTCTTTTCAAGTGCCCATGGGTCATTCTCAAAGATAGACCATGTGTTGGGTCATAGGCAAAGTCTCTCCAAATTCAAGAAGATAGAAATCATATCAAGCATATTCTCAGATCACAGTAGCATAAAGCTGGAAATCAATTACAATAAAAACAATCCAAAGAAATCAAACACATGGAGACTAAACAGCATGTTATTAAACAATGACTGTGTTACTAGAGAGATCAAGGAAGAAATAGAAAACATCATGGAAACAAATGACAATGATAGCACAACAATCTAAAATTTATGGGACACAGTGAAAGCAGTTCTGAGAGGGAAGTTCATAGCTCTACAATCCTACTGCAAAAAACAAACAAACAAAAAAAAAAAAAACAAGAAACAGCGGCAATAAATTATCTGACCCAACAACTCAAAGAGTTAGAAATAGAGCAAAAAGAAAATCCCCGTGTAAGCAGAAGGAAGGAAATAGTAAAGATCAGAGCAGAAATAAATGACATAGAGACCAAAGAAACAATACAGAAGATCAACAAAACCAAGAGCTGGTTCTTTGAAAAGATAAACAAGATTGATGATCCTCTAGCCAGGCTCACCAAGAAGCAAAGAGAGAGGACCCTAATAAATAAAATCAGAAATGAAAGAGGTGAAATAACAACAGACCCCATCGAAATACAAAGGATTGTTAAAAAATACTATGTACAACTCTACTCCAACAAACTGGACAACCTGAGGAAATGGATATATTTCTAGAAAAATATAACCTCCCAACACTCAATCAAGAAGAATCTAAACAACTCAATAGACCAATAACTGTGGAAGAAATTGAAGCAGTCATCAAAAAGCTTCCAGCAAACAAAAGCCCAGGGCCAGATGGCTTCACAGGAGAGTTTTACCAAACATTCAAGGAAGAACTAAAACATATCCTCCTCAGACTATTCCAGAAAATTCAAGAGGATAGAACACTTCCAAACTCCTTCTATGAAGCTAGCATCACCCTAATACCAAAACCAGATAAAGACGACACAATGAAAGAGAATTACAGGCCAATATCCCTCACGAATATAGATGCCAAAATCCTCAATAAAATTCTAGCAAATCAGATCCAGCAGTACATCAGAAAGATCATATACCATGACCAAGTAGGATTTATCCCAGGAATGCAAGGATGGTACAATATCTGCAAATCAATAAATGTGATACATCACATAATCAAATTGAGAGATAAAAATCATATAGTCATATTAATGGATGCAGAAAAAGCATTTGACAAAATCCAACACCCTTTCTTGATAAAAACTCTCAACAAGGTAGGAATAGAAGGATCAAACCTCAACATAATAAAAGCCATATATGATAAACCCAAAGCAAACATCATACTCACTAGGCAAAAACTACAACCATTTCCCCTAAGAACAGGAACAAGACAGGGTTGCCCACTCTCACAACTCCTGTTCCACATAGTACTGGAAGTATTAGCCATTGCAATTAGACAAGAAGAAGAAATAAAAGGCATCCAAGTTGGAAAAGAAGAAGTAAAGCTATCCTTATTTGCAGATGACATGATATTGTACATAAAAAACCCGAAAGACGCCATAAAAAAGCTAATAGACTTAATAGATGAGTTCAGCAATGTAGCAGGCTACAAAATTAATGCCAAGAAATCTATGGCATTTCTATACACTAATAGTGAACTTACAGAAAGAGAGACTAAAAAAGCAATCCCATTTACCATCACACCAAATAAATTAAGATAACTAGGAATAAACATAACTAAGGAGGTAAAAGACCTATTTGCGGAAAACCAAAAGACACTAAAAAAAGAGATAGAGGAAGATGCAAACAGATGGAAGAAAATACCATGTTCATGGATTGGGAGAATCAACATAATTAAAATGTCCATACTACCCAAAGCAATCTATAAATTTAATGCACTCCCCATTAAAATACCAATGGCATATTTCACAGACCTAGAAAGAACTCTCCAAAAATTCATCTGGAATAAAAAAAGGCCCTGATAACCACAGCAATCCTGAGAAAAAAGCACAAAGTTGGTGGGATTTCAATACCAGACTTCAAGCTGTATTACAAAGCTACTGTTCTCAAAACAGCCTGGTACAGACATATAGATCAATGGAATAGAACAGAGAACCCAGATATCAACCCAAACCACTATGCTGAATTAATATTTGACAAAGGAGGCATGAACATAAAATGGAGTCAAGATAGTCTCTTCAATAAATGGTTTTGGGAAAATTGGACAGATACATGCAAAAAAATGAAACTAGACCACCAACTTACACCATACACAAAAATAAACTCAAAATGGATACAGGACTTAAACATAATATGGGAAACCATAAAAACATTAGAGGAATCCACAGGAAGAAAAATCTCAGACATATGCCAAAAGAACTTCTTTGATGATACTGCACCTAGGGCAATGGAAGCTAAAGACAAAATAAACAAATGGGACTACATCAAAATGAAAAGCTTTTGCACAGCTAAAGAAACCATCACCAAAAACAATAAGAAAACCCAATGTATGGGAGAACATATTTGCAAATGTTATCAGTGCTAAAGGTTTAAACTCAAGCATCTACAGGCAACTCACATAACTCAATAAAAGGAGGACAAATGATTCAATAAAAAAAATGGGCAACAGACCTAAATAGAATATTTCAAAAGAAGACAAAAGGAAGGCCCAGAGACATATGAAAACTTGCTCAAAGTCACTAATTATCTGAGAGATGCAAATCAAAACGACTATGTGGTACCATCTCACACCTGTCAGAATGGCTTCCATCAACAAATCAACAAAGGACAAGTGCTGGGGAGGAGGCAGAGAAAAAGGAACTCTCGTGCACTGCTGGTGGGATTGCAGACTAGTGCAGCCACTGTTGAGAACAGCATGGAGATTCCTCAAAAAAACTAAAAATGGAGCTCCTATTCGACCCAGTGATCCCACTTCTAGGCATATACCCCAAGAAACTAGAAACGCGAATCAGAAAGGATATATGCACCCTTATGTTCATAGCAGCACAATTTACCATAGCTTAGATTTGGAAACAGCCTAAGTGACCATCAGCAGATGAGTGGATTAAAAAACTATGGTACATTTACACAATGGAATACTACGCTGCAGTAAAAAAGAAGGAGCTCCTACCATTTGTAACAACATGGATGGATTTGGAGAGCATTATGCTAAGTGAAATTAGCCAGGCAGAGAAAGATAAATATCACATGATCTCACTCATTTGAGGAATATAATGAATGACATAGACTGATGAACAAGAATGGATCCAGAGACTGAGAAAAGTCCATCATAATGTCAAACCTCAGGGTAAGTGGCAGGTGGTGGGAGTAAGGGGGAAAGTCAATATATTTGAACTCTTGAACGAAGGTAAGTAATTTGTGTTTTTACATCCCTGACAAAGTTTATATAAAGTTATAAAAATAATTGGCAGCTAGTTTCAGATTGAATTGACATGGCCTAGAGCTTGTCATCTCCTATGGACACCAGTCCTTAGGCTAGGCCCTCCTTAACCTCCCATGACACCATAATACCCTTACATGATATTATTCTACAATATCATTATAATTTTTGACATTTGACAACAGAATATTATAAAATTATCCCAAATAAACTTACAAACTAATTCTTTGAATGGTGGGCAGCAATTTAAAAAGGATAGGAAAGGAATTAATCCCTTTCAGGAGGAATTAAGGCACTGGGAAGGCATCCGAGCACTCTATATTGACCCCTCTTGCCGTTTTTGCCAAGGGACCTTCTTCTTACTATCCAAATACACACAGTTGTTGCCTGAGCTTACAGTTCAAGCTGTGGCTGAAGCCTCTGGGCAGCTGGCACCATGAATCTGTCTCTCAACCAATGGTGGGAGCTGGACCCTCTCTGGAGAAGAAACCTGGGTTCCCCGGAGATATGTGATCAGTACTGGGACCCCGCCAGCAGGTGAGGGGACCCCAAGGCAGGTGCTGGACGTGGAGGCCACGGGGGCATAGACTACAAAGGAGACAGAACTGAACCTCACATCACCCTGTTTGGCCCCGGAGGATGGCTGGTTAACCAGAGACGGGTAAGATTCCTCAGGGAAGGAACAACCTAAGACAGGCACAGTCGCAGAGGGGACACCAGGAGAGAACTAAAATGTCAACAGAGGTGGGGCACAGACCCTCACCCACAAACCTTGCAGGGGCTTGAATTCTTACCCCTCCTGAGGGAGGTCTCCTGCCCCCATGGCTGCTTCGCCTCCCACGCACAACTCAGACCGGGACCCAGGTGGCAGAAAGAGACTTGGCCAGCAATAGCTGCTCTATATCTAAATTCAGTCTATTACCAGGAATGCTCAGGACCTACTAAAAAATGCAAATATTCCTTTCCACTAATATTTACAGGGTAAACTAAGATTTTTGCTTGAGTATTAAAATTGTCAGTAAAATAGTAATCAAGTTTTCAGATTAATTTAAATTGGACAAGTGAAATAAGTGAATACTCAAGAAAATTTAAGTGTACTGGACAAAAAGCTTTTCCTAAAACATTAACTAAAATATCTATTAGTAGTTCATCTCACTGCAAAATTGCCTAACATCCAAAGAAACTAAAGCAGTCATATTTGTGTGCAAAAATTAAAATTTAAAATTACCAAGACTGCAATATAAAATTTCCAAAAGCCCCCATTAGTCAAAAATAGGGGGTGGGGGAGACAGTGGGGTAATATCATGTAAGGAAAAATATCCTGTAAATAAAATACATCTAGAAAATTTTTAATCCAGAAAAGTAACTTCCATTTGTAAAGACAACAGCAGGACACCCATGAAAAAACACACATGGTGTCAAAATAAGCCAAAGGAAAATCATTTCGCAAAAATAAAAAGAATCCCAAGTCTATTTTGCAGAGAGGATCCCTTTGTTAACTTTTGGTCGAGAATGTGTTTGTGTGTTTTCAGAGAACAACTCCAAGACCATGTGGGTTCCTGCAACAGTGAGGAACTGACGGGTCTGTTCCAGTCACGAGGATGGTCCAGAGATGGGGGACACTGACGACAACTTGCCATGCTAGCAGTTGGCAGCTGTGCATGGCTGCAGGCAGCCCAAGAACAAACCAGAGAGGATGGATCTTGCATTGCCACGATGTGTTCACCATCTGGATACCATTGCTGACATGTACACATAAAGAACTATTTGACATTGAAACTGGGACTCAGAACAGTTGGACATTGAAACTGACACTCAAACATTTTTTGTTCTTATACATTTATTTCTAGTATGCAGATGCAAGATATTTTTGAAGAAAAGAAATAGGGAAGAGTGATTGATATAGAGGCAGGGGGGCATTGAACAGGCTGTCAAGCTATAGGGGGAAGGCTGGGGTGGATGGGAGGCGGATGCTGAGGGAGATCAACCAAAGGACTTGTATGCATTCATATGAGCATAATCAATGAATGAAAGACACTGGGGCAGGAAGGGGGTCAGGTGGGAACATGTGCTGGGGTGTAAGGGAGGCTGAGGGGAGGATAATGGGAGGAGAAGGAAAACTACTATTAAATATAAGTTATACTGCAAAAAAATCAATAAAAATATATTTAAAAATAAAATAAAATAAAAATATATATAATAAAATAATAAAATGGACACTTCCATAAAAATGTATCTGTAAATTAAAATAATCTTCCAGAAAAAAATAAATAAATAGATAAATAAATAAATAAATAAATAGCAGATGAACAGTGTAGTATGTGGCAATTCAAGTCAAGCAAAAGTAATGCAATGTTGAAGTGAAGAAGCTGAGATTGTGTATAGCAGTAGCAGTAGTAAAAGAAGCAGTGACGGGAGTGAGGGATTTTGTGATTTAATTAATCAAGTCCTTGCCCTGTGGCAATGTTATGCTAAACAAATTGGAGTTGAAATCTGAAAATCACTGCAAACAATCTAAAAGCTTGAGCATTAACAAATCAGATTAGTGTTTTTCATATTGCTTGAGTTTATAAATATTGCTTGAGCTCCCACTCTATTTTAGCTGGTGTTCTAGACATTAGGGATACATCAGTGAACAAAAATGTCCTTGCCCTCACTCTATTGGGAAAGATTGATAAAAACAAATATATGTTTCATATGGCAGATAAATGATAAATGCAATGAGGAAAATGTGAGATAGGGAATTAGAAAATGCTGATAGTGGGCAGTCAAGCATGCTTCAGTGTCAGTGTGACATTTAAACACAGACCCAAAATAAGAGAGGGAAAGAAGGCAAGAGGATCCCTAGAGACATGCCAGGCGGATAAGTAGAAATCCAGGACCTTTATTCTTGATTTCCTCTTGAGTCCACAGATTACATAGGTGAACAACACTAGAGAATAATCCTAATAATGATTTAGGTAGCACTTACTGAGTGCTAGGCACAGTCTTTAGAGATTTATAGAAGTGCACTTGAATAACTCACTAAATCCTAACAACAACCCAATAGTTTAAGGCATATACTATTCTCATCATCCTCTGTATTTGATAGATGGGAAATAACTGAAAAGAGGACTTCAGCAATTTGTCCCAAGTTACACTGTCACCCTGAGGCATTTCTGGGATTTGAACCCAGACATTCTGGCTTTTTGTTAGTCTTCAGTCTTTCACACATTACATCTCATCTGACCTCTTCCTTGGTACATTTTTTTCTTCTGACCCTTGTTTCTTCTTCCTTCCTCTTCCAATTCTAAGGACGCTTATGATTATCATGGGCCCATCTACATAATCCAGAATATTTTTCCTATTTTAAAGGCGGCTGTTTATAAACCATAATTCTATTTGCAACATTATTTCTTCTTTAACATACAATGTAACAAATTCACCAGTTCTGAGGTTTAGGATGTCATCGTCTTTTGGGGAAGGGAGAGGTCATGCTGGCTACCACAGGCTCCAACTCTGTAGTCTCAACCACTAAATGACTCTACATTTATACACATGGCCATAATACAGTTGGTTTCTTTGTGGGTAAGCCAGAATAAGTCTCTGCATAGTCCAGGAACCAAGACGATTAAAGCCAGACATATTTGGGTTTCTGAAATATGTTTTTTGTCTAGTCATAAACCCAGTAGGTACTGAGTTGAAATGTAGAAAGCAGGGGTGCTACTCATTCAATTAATCAAATACAATTATTTGAAACAAAACTTCTTTATTTCTATGTTGCAAAAACATGCACATATTCTTAATTTTAAAGAACCTAATATTTATGTTCACTTTTCACATAGTTTAGTCCTATTGAAAATGATCTATCTCATTTCCAGTAGTTTTTCCTCTGCATTTATTTATTTATTTATTACCTGAAAAGCTGAAAATGCTATTCTGGTCTGTGATCCATGTTCATCCAAAAATTTAAAAGCAAAAAATTGAGTCTTTATCTACCAAAATGACTTATCTCCCTCCCCCGTCCCAACTCTCAATTAAGTACATTTACCTTTTCCTAAATACTTCCTATACTCGGTCTTAGCTATGACCTTTCCCCTATTCCCTTGCCCTGCAGGTTAATCCTATTTATCCTTCAAGGCAGGTATTCTTTCCTTTGTGCTTCTACTGTACTAGCCTTTTTTTCCCCTTCTTTATAGCAGCCACACATGTTATTTTGTCATAATTTATTGTTACCTATATCCATTGTTATGTATTCTCTATCAGATTTTATGTGTAGCAGGAGTGAACTTTCCAATGATTTTAGTAAGAAAATGGAACTTAAAAGAACATGTTTGTTGAATCAGTTCTGTGATTTTTTTTTAAATTTTTCAAATATATAAAATTTCCTTTTATAATTTTCTAATACTCCATTACTTTTCTCTAATGAAATGCATAGATAAAATAAACTTACCTGTACACAGTTAAAATTAATCTATTGTCTGAATTTGGGCATTTGTGAAATAAACATTTTAAAAATTACTGCTTTCTTTCCCTATGTTAGTGCTCAGGCAAGTCTATACTAAATGGTACAAAGTAGTAAGAGGCTCATGCCTATCTATCCTATCTAATAAAAGAGTAATATGCAAATTAACCGCACCTTCCCTATACCCACCAGCCACACCCACCAGCCAATCATGGGCTGGGGCGGGGCAAAGGTGGCCAGGGCCACAGGGGACAGGGCTGAAGTGGCCCGGGCTGCAGGGGCGGGGCCGAGGTGGCCAGCATGTGCTGGCCAGGGAAAAGACCTGGGTTGAGGGGGCAGGGCCGAGGCCTGTGCTATCCGGGCTCGAGCTGGCTGGGGCGAAGGCCCGGGCTGGGTTGGGGGGGGTATGTGGCTGAGATGGAGTCAGCCATTGGCCCCATTGCAGGACGATGGCTGAGTGCCCAAGGCCTAAAGTTTACTCTGGAGGCTTTAGGCCTTGGACAGGCTGGGGTAAGTGGTTACTAGGATATCCCCTGAGGGATCCCAGTATGTGTGAGGGAGCAGGTTGGGCTGAGGGATCACCCTCCCGCCCCCCCAGTACATGAATTTCATGCACCAGGCCCGTATCTGGGCATATATATATAGAGACCAGAATGACAGAACAAATGACCAGAACAACTTGTGGCTATGATGTGCTCTGCAGTAGCCAACCAGCCTAATCTGCCTATCACCCCCTGGTCAGTCTGGCCTCTGATGGGCCCCTAACACCCTGATCAGGGACTGGGATGGCCAGCCAACTGCTCAGTGCCTTCCCCAACCCTCGCCTCTGCCAGCCCAGCCCAATGGGCCACAATTGGGTGGGCTGATCAGACCCCACCCATGCACAAATTCATGCACCAGGCCTCTAATATGTGGAATAACAATAGTGTATTCATAACCACAAATGCTGACTCATACTGTGTATATTATATTATCTTAACTATTATCATTGGAATTACTATTATTTATTTTCTTTCCCACAATATGAAATACTCTTGGTAAATTACCAAACAGAAGAGTATATAACTTCCCCTTGATTTATATAATAGTTATATTTTGATTAAATTCAGTGTAAATTAAAATTATGCAAAGAACCCTTTTGTCTTTATATGTAAAATAGAGGGAGATCCTAGTGTCAAATAATTATGAATTTTTCATCTACAAGATTGATGATGTCAATGTTTAAAAGTCATTGGACACAATAAACTTACTTTTTGTATTGGGCTCTCTCCCACCTTCCAGCATTTCTAGCACTCTGATGGAAGGTCTCTGAATGCTGGCAGTACAAATTAATAGTAACAACCAAAACCTTGCTTCACAAAATTCCAATCCTGCCCAACTCTCAGGAGTTAATATAATTGTTTAAATATCCAATAATATGATTAATTTTACACTGGGAGAAGCATCCCACCAATATCAATAGCATCCAGAATCTCTGAAATATTTGTTACAGGCAACTACAGTGTTTGGACAGGTTCAAGCCTCAGACTAATGAGAGGGCACAGTCCTCTCATGGCCACGTGCAAGTCCCAGCTTGGAGGGTAGAGCCCTCCCAGCACAATTATAGCCAACAGCTATGGTTGTAAGCTTGAACTTATGGTCTGAACACATGGTTCCACATGCCTGAGTGATGTGGGCTTGTTAGAGTTCAAGTGCATGTAACTGAGTAGGATAGAAACCCATGAGAATGTTGTAAACATCTTGACCATGCCCTTACTTTGCCTCGTGGCATCTGGCTGTAACATAAAGATGTGGCTTATAGTCCACGGAGCTGTTGCTAGCTCTCCACAAGAGAGGACAGTGTCCCACCAAGAATCCAGCTTTCATTCTCTTGTCTGTCTTTTCTCAATCCTTCACTGCCCCCTCTCAAACTCACCGAACCTGGCTGAGCTGGCAGTGCACATAGGCTCCCTGGGGCTGAGTATGCCGTGGCAGTGACAGCTCACCACATTTCTTAGTAATAAGAAAGTATTTGCATACTGACCCTTTCCTGTTCTCTAGAAACTAAATATTTAAACAATGTTTAATGGTCCATCATGGTCTACTTTGAAAGAAAAAGAGTATTCCTATGGAGGGATAAAAAGACCATATACAGAACCCCAACACAGTTTTCCAAAAACATGTTCAAGACAAAAAGGTGGAAAGGTGGAATCCCACTTTTGGGGAAGTGTAAGGTCAATGGGGCTTGCTTTCATTTGTTTGGTTTTTGTTTGTTTTAAATTTAGAGGCCAACTTTACTCTGGCCTGCTCTCCAAATGATGGGGGTTATGAGACATTTGATCTGCCTCATCCAGGCTGACCACAGGAGCTAAGTATTCTTCTTATAAACCCCCTACTCCTTGATAATTACACAATTGGGAAGGCAAGACAGGCCAGGAGATTTTGTTCTGATCCTCTTGAGTACAAAACCAGTGTATCAGAATGCATGTCAGTCTAAAAAGAGTTTCTACACACCTAGCAGCCTAATTCAAAAGAGATGCAATTCCCATATCTGCCTTTGGGGTGAGTGCTAAAGTGAGTCCTTTGAGAAGTGGGATGTATTTATTAAATTATCTTTCCACTGGAGGCCCAGAGTGGTCTCTAGGCATGGCCGGTAAAATCAAAGCGCAAGCATCTGTCGTGGAAGGGCAGGTCCCAGCTGACCTCTGCACTCTGGACAGTACCTGGGCCCCAGGCCCTCCTGAACCCCCTTCCACCTGAGTCATGGCACCCAAGTCCCCATCCGGAGATGCGGTGAGCGTGGCTGGACACCATGGGCCGGAGTGCAGCGTGGGCCTCTGGGCCGTCCAGGGGTGCTGCACAGAAGCCGGCATGCAGCGCACTCTCTTCTGGCAAGCCTTCCAGACCGACTCCTGTGTGAACCCACAGGGAGCCCAACCAGCCCCTGCGGTCCTGGAGGCTATGGCCCAGTTCACCCAGAGGAGGCAGCGTGGGTGTGGGGCGGGTTCCTTGCAGGCTCCTGGCACCTAAAGGGGGGGAAGGGGGTAGCGGCACGGGGGGGGGGGGGGGGGGGCGTAGGGAGGTGCCTTCCCCAGCAAGCAAGCCCTGGCATCTGGGGGTGGGGGGTGGGGGCTAGAAGGAGTAGTGAGAGCTAGGATGGCAGACTCCCCGTATCTCACTGTACCTCTGTCCCTGGCACATCACCAACACCTGCTATGTTCGAGCCACCCCCTGGTGGTCAGCACACGTCATAGCAAGTGGTTGAACTCCCAGTTAAACCACCATCCAAGGGCACAATTTACATAACGGGTTTTTATTATACAGGATAAGGTTTATACATTGTTTTTTTTTTTTTAAATAATCCCTCCTCTACCATAACCACAACAAAATATTCACACAATTTGGCAATGAATAGATTCCAAATACAAAACTGTAATTGATGTTTTCCTATACTCTTTTTTACTATTTACTCTCTTTGCAATAAATAAAAAAAAAATAAATAAATAAATAAATAAATAAATAAATAAATAGTTCTATAGAGTGTGGTTTCACAGCATTATCACTTAAATATTCTAGGATTTTTCTAAATGTAGTTTATAGCTTTAACATTCATCTGTACATTGTACAGCTAAGAGTTGATCAAACCAACTAATAATGATCCGTGTGTATGTGAAGGTGATAATGTGAGCACAAAATAGGTACCTTAGTAAATATTGGTTAAATTGGATTTAAATTTATTATAATCGCCACATTCATAGTCCTTTTTTCTGTGGTTATTTTCTTTCTTATTAGATAATGCATAATTAAGACTATTGAAGTTTTGTCCCAAAGTGCCTTGCACAACATTGTATACATTATATAATTCAGTAAATATTCTTGAGTAAATTAATAAATGAGTGGCTGAATAAAATGTCAACTAATTTTTTTAAGCAAGAGGGTTAGCAAAAGATAAAAAGTGATCTGTATTTAGCTCCTGTCTTGTCAACTATAGAATTAATATTTGGATTTAAATGTTATTGTAATTTTAGAAACTAATACCATTGAATATCCACTTTGAAATTGGAGGCTCTTTTCCTATCTTCTACCTAGTTGTGTTTATAGTTACATCAAGAGGAACAAATGCACAGCTATCTTTGGGACTTTTGAGTATGGTCTCTTGTGCCATGAACTATATAAGTAAATCAACACAACTGGACGACCGAGGTCAGGAAGAACACCCAGAGACCAGCTTCAAGTCTGTCGGGAAACCTGGCATTAGTGCCTCCTGTGTGCCATCTCAGGGTGGGTAACCTCTGCAGCTACAGCATTGCTGAAGTGCTGTGTAATGGAAAATATAGACCCCCCATTGGGTGAAATGCAAGCAACTATGAAACAGTGAGCTCTTGATAGACCACAAGTATATTTAAGTAGTAAAATAGCATCTCTCCTTGTGATTACTTTAGCCATCTGTGTGAATTTGCCTTGAGCTGAACCAGGCTTTTTTCAGTGCCAGTTCTTCATTAGAACTCTGAATAAGCATCTATTGGAGCCAAGAACATGGGATGGTGGGGAAAGAAAAATCTAAATACCTGGTGCTTTTTGGCAAGCAAACCAATTGGACATAATTACACTCTAAATTTTGCTTGGTGAAAAGATCATAGCATAAATGCTGAGAATAAATGTCTAGCTGATTTGTTTGCCCTTGCTCTCTTGAATAAAAGAGCATTAAATCAGCCATCAGATGATGCATTATATCCAGAGAAATGTAAAACAAATTATTCACTGCATTATAGTAATGTAGGGATATCGTTATTTCCCCCCCAATGATTTTTAAAAAGTCAATAAATATTTATTACCCCTATCCTCTGTTCTAGAAGCTGTTATGTTTACTCAGTAATACCTGTGAATAACTGTCACTATCCTAAAAGAATTTATGTTCTACTAATAAATGCAAAATGAATAAAAAGTATATATGTGTATGTTCTATAGAGAGACAGAGGGCTTAAAAATACAGAATAAAGTAATATACTCTACACTAATAAAAGAGAAACATGCAAATTGAGCATCCCTCTGCTATGCCCACCAACCAATCAGGAGCAAGTATGTAAATTAACTCAACAAAGATGGCAGCGGCCACAGAACTGGAGTGAATAGGAGGCTTGGGTTGCCCCCAGTGAAGGAGAGAGCCAAACTTATAGCCTACACTGTCCTCTGCTCAAGGAGTGGCTGGAGGCCTGGGTTGCCAGAGGGCATGGCCAGCCTGAAAATGACCCTCAGTCCCTCACCCAGGCCGGCCACACTCCCCCAGAGAGGACTCTCACCCCATACAGATGTGGCCAGCCTGCAAATCACCACATGCCCCTCAATAAGGCTGCCCCATGCCCCAAGGGAACCCCCACCCTGATCTGGGACACGCTTCAGGGCAAACCAGCTAGCCCCCACCCATGCACCAGGCTTCTATCTATACTAATAAAAGGGTAATGTGCTAATTAGACTGGGAGACCTTCCAGGAGAACTTCCGGACATTCTTCTGGACAAAGCCTATGGTGGTGGGGCCGAAATAGAGGCAGTTAGAGGCCAAGAGGGGAGGGCAGTTGTGGGTGATCGGGGGAGGGGCAGTTGAGGGCAAGCAGGACAGTGATGAGGGAAGGTATGGGGCAAGCAGGCCAGCAGGGAAGGCAGCTGGGGGCGAGCACACTGGCACGGGGGGCAATTGGGGGTGATCAGGCTGGTGAAGGAGCATTTGGGGGCAAGCAGGCCAGTGGTGGGGGGGCAGTTGGGGGCTAGCAGGCTGGCAGACAGAGTGATTAGGCAGGCAATCAGGCGGGCAGGCAGGTGAGTAGTTAGGAGCCCTCAGTCCCAATTGCAAGAGGGATTTCCGACTGCCAGTTTAGGCCTGATCCCTGTATATCGGCATTGGTACATCCTTTGGGGGATCCTAGATTAGATGTGGTGCAGGCCAGGCTGAGGGACACCCCCTTCCCCCATGCATAAGTTTTGTGCACTGGGCCACTAGTAGACTATTATAATAAAGAGTGATTAGAGTAAGAAGTTTGAAGGTAAGTCACAGAAAATCTGTCTGAAGTAATACTTGAAGTTCATACATATTTATTCATTAATGAAGCATGTACTATAAGGTAGGAATTTTTCTAGCAGGTGATATCTGTGAACAAAGATTCTTACCATCACTACCTTCTAATAACAGTGGAGGAGAGTGAGAACCAAAAATAACCAGTAAGCACAACATGCCCTGACCAGTGTGGCTCAGTTGGTTGGAGTGTCTGATACAAGGAAAGATCATGGTTTTAATTCCTGGTGAGGGCACATAATCAGGTTGTGGGTTTGATCCCTAGTTGGGGTGCATACGAGAGGCAACCAGTTGATGTTTCTCTCTCTCTCTCACTGTCTCTAAAATAAAGTTTTAAAAGAACATAATAAAAATTACAAATAAGTAATAGGACAGAATGTATTAAAGTAATGCAAATAAGAGCTGGCGGAAAGTTGTCACTTGAATAGGGTGTCAGGAAGGCTTATTGAGTAGAAAGTATTTGGTCAAATACTTGAAAGAGGCAAGAGATCTGCCAAGGGTTGGGGTAAGTAGGAAGAAACATCTACTGCAAAATTTTGAAGTGGTTTCTTAGGCATTTTCAGGAAAACTAGTAGCAGGGAAGCCAGTATGACTAGAGCAGAGTTCAGCAAGGGAAGCGAATTAGATGATTCCAGAAGTTTTTGGATTTAGTTCTGAACAATGAGGCTGTGACAATGTATCAAATTATTTTTGCTTCACAAATCATTGTTCCTATGTTTGGGAGGAAAGGAGCTTTGAGATGGGATGCTCGCCCGCTCAGAATGGAACTCTCCTTCTCTCTACTGACCTCTAAAAAACTTTCACCCCAATCCCTATCCATATACCTCCCAACACACCCTACTCTCTATGTGTGCTCTTGTGAGATAAATCATTTATTCTGAGTCAGTGGTTCATCATCCTGGCTGAGACTCAGTCATTGGTGGAGCTTAATAATATCACAGATGGCAAAGGCCCAATTAAGTGATCCAGATTCAGACCTCGGATATTGCCTGGGACTCTTTTTTGTTTTTAAAACTCACCAAGGTGACTTTGATAGGCAGACAGTTATAGGATCCACTGCTCTAAATCCCGGCTACTCAGTGTGTGGCCCCAGCAATATCAGCATTGTCTCGGAGATTGTTAGAAACGCAGAAGCTCAGAACTCATCAGGGAAGTGCAGAATCAGAATCTATATTTTAACAAATGTTTCAGGTGACTGTATGTACATAGAGTTTGAGATGCACTGCTTTTGATCACTGCCTCCATTCTCAAATCTTTGCATTTAGTCTGTGCAGATATATCCCAGTACTGCAAACCCATTTCCTAGCTGGAAGTAAATGTAGGCGACTGGAATAAAATAATCTCTCCAACAGAAACTCTTCATGGGACTTCTTGTGTAAATCTATTCTGTTTTCTCACAGTATTTTTATAAGCTGGAAAAATGTTGTAAAATGGTGTATAGTGTGACCAGAAATCCATCATGGTAATTCTATGTAATTTGATACCAATATAATATTATTTTTTTAATTCATTGGTGAGACATTTAAAAAATATTTCTCTGAAGTTTTCTTGAAATTGGACATTCCTCTTCTAGTTTGAAATATGAGCAAGCCCTCCTGCATGTATAAAATTTGAATATGAACAAATTCATACAGAAAAAAAAATTAGGGAGTATATGTTGCAGGTTCTGGCAATCAATGTAACTTTTTTTCTGCTTTGTTCTTTTCCTCTTTTTGTTTTCAATAAGTAGACATCAGTATTATATGATGGGCTCTGAATTTCTTTCTATGTAAATGTTTAAAAGTATATAATAGCCTATAATCAGATAAAATATTTTTAATTTAAAAAATAAATTGGAAGGCCATTGTCAGTGTTCTCAGTGGTTAGGGCATCAGACTTCCCACCAAAGGGCCAGGGGTCTGATTTTCAGTCAGGGGCATATACCTGGGGTGCAGCTTTGTTCCTGGCCCCTGTCAGGGCACATTTGGGAGACAACCAATCGATATGTCTCTCTCACATCAATATTTTTTTCTCTCTCTCTCCTCTGCCCTCCCACTATCTCTAAAAAATTAATGGAAAAGGTATCCTCAGGTGAGAATTAAGCCACACACATACAATATTAATAATAAATTGGTAGTATTTAGAGTATTTTCAGAATATATGCATATAAAATATGCATGTGTATGTACATATTGAAACAATGTAGTGTTAAAGGCAATAATATCCAGCAAAAAAACAACAGACTTCAAAACTATATCTAAATATGCCCACATAATTTTGACAGCTCTCAGAGTAATGTCTCATAATTCCCTAAAATCACCAAGAGAAAAAATAAATATATCAAAGACAAATTTTCTCTTTAGGTCATGACAAAGATGACATAATCCTGATTCAAACATCACCTCTGAAATGGATATGTTGCAGAAATAGCAACTTGCAATCCATTCCCAATGATTCACATCTTTTTCCGCACTGGCAGGAGGCTGAAAAACTGGTTAGTTTATTTAATACCTAATTTTGAAGCAAATAGTGTTTCTCCATGAAAAGCCCATGTGCCATGGGAAAAAGTGCATTTGAAAATGGCAAGGCTGATTTGTGAAATGACATTTGGTCCTCTTTTGTATGGTATCCTAAAGACTATCGCTTGCTAGTAGGAGTGATTTCTAATAATGAAAAATCATTAACTGAACCACAAATCAACAAAACAAGTAATTGGTTCAGGAGAGCACAATAAGCAGAATACTTTGCAAAGAACATTAGAATGCTGTCAGAGAGTTTAAAAATGACCTGCATCTTTGAAACTCAAACTTGAATTAAACTTCATCAGATAAAATTTACTGCCTGTAAAAAGGTGTTATTTTAAAATAATTCATGATTTTTCTACATTTTAGAGAGTTTTTATGTCCAATATTTTATTTCAGCCATGCTATAATTCAAAAAGACAAAATTTTAAGATTGCCTCTCAGAAAACATACTCTTTAACCATTTTAAACCCATCTTCCATCTATATGTGCACACTTCTGAAATAACTCTTTTCTCTAGCTCTTTCCATATTTTCTGAATATTCAGTGGTAAAAGAGGCATAAGAGGAAGAGAATACATGACATTTATAAATTTGTTCAATGGTATACATAAGATTCAAAAGGAAATGCCCCTATTCCTTCATTTTTATAACTACAGAAATATTTTATTACAACTAGGTTAAATTGCCCTTATTTTAACTAAAACCACCAAAAAGTCTAAGCACAGCTTTGATAGCAGAAATGAAAATAAAATGAATGGTTTTCAATATGGTATTAAAGTAGTTTGAATAATTCAGGTAAAAGGAAAACTTTTGGTGAATTATCTTGGTAAAAAAAAACATGAGTTGTAACTTTTCTTGAGTTGCATGGAAATTGGAGAGATAAGAAACTAATTAATGATGACTTATTTTAGCAGTTCTAAACAATGTTATCAAATCTTTCTTCAAAATGTAGCCATTGCAAGACCAGAAATATACAAATTTGGGTCACTTACAAGAAGGTTTAAATCTTTTAAAAACTATTTTTAAAGAGAAACAACTTCTTAGTGATAACCACATATTTCTATACTATTTCAGTAGCTCCAAAACTTGGCCACTAAAGTTATTCATTTTAATTAATAAAAGTGCAGAATTCAAAAGTTCATCCCTGCAGATTTTGCTTCAGTAAAATTCCAGAAGTGGAAAATATTTTGAGGACATCAACAGACTTGAATGGGGCCAGTCTAGATATAAGGATTTAGGATCTAAGCCCAAAATACAGGATCATGCTAAAGAGACAATACATAAACAAACTAATATAAAAGATAATATGTAATAATTGCCTAAAAATCTACCAGTATTATATTTAAGTGCTGGTACTTCTTGAAAATATAGATAAATTGCATTGCTTTAAAAAATACAAACTATTAAATCCAACTTGCTTTAAGCCATTTATTATCTCAGAGATCAACCATATTGACCACTAAGTGCAAATGGGCACTCATGCCAGTGTCCTGTGGTAAACCGAATGATTTCAGGCAAGAAGAAAACCACATCTAAATATCTCTGCAATTATTATTTTCCAGACTCCATTATGTCATGTTTATTCTTACTAGTCCCTTCTCTGAGATTATTTGATCTATGGTGTGTGTTTTTTTTCAGGATTCTGCTTGGGAAACAAAAATGTAAAAGGTTTGGTGTAGAGATTATAGGACCGTTTAGAAAGAAAGCTCATAGTTTCCAGATGCTGGAATTAGGAATGATTTTATTAAATTTTATAATTTTTTAGTATTTCCAAAATTTCTGTGATGCATATGAATTACTTTCATAACTAGAAAAAATTCAAAATTATGCCAAATGCTAATTGTAAGTAGTATGACCATTGTTATAATGATCAAAGATGTTAATACCAGTAGATTTTTCCAAATGTCAAGAAAATTTATTGAGTTGATAATTTGTGTATTTTCATTTTTGTTCAATCCTTTTTATCAAGTCATGACTTTGGGCTCCTCTGCCTCAAGAGCAGCCAGTCTTTTCTCTCAAGCATAAATTTTTTTAAAAATTTAATCTTTATTGTTCAGTTTATTAATTATATTGTTCCCCTTTTTCCCCCCTATAGCTCCCCTCCTCCCGGTACCTATTCCACCCTCCACCCTCACCTCCCCCTACTGTCCTCTCCCATAGGTATATAATTTTTGTCCAGTCTCTTGCTACACCTCCCACACTCCTTTTCTCCCCAAGAATTGTCAGTCCATTCTCTCTCTATGCCCATGATTCTGTTATATTCACCAGTTTATCCTGTTCATCAGATTTTTAATTCACTTGATTTTTATATTCATTTGTTGATAGATGTGTATTTGTTGTTCATAATTTCTTTTTTTACCTTCTTCTTCTTCCTCTTCTTAAAGAATATCTTTCAGCATTTCATATAATATTGGTTTGGCAGTGTTGAATTCCTTTAGCTTTTTCTTATCTGCAAAGCACTTTATCTGACCTTCAATTCTGAATGATAGCTTTGCTGGATAGAGTAATCTTGGTTGTAGATTCTTACTATTCATCACTTTGAATATTTCTTGCCACTCCCATCTGGCCTGTATCCTTTCTGTTGAGAAATCTGCTGACAATCATATGGATGCTCCCTTATAGGTAACTAACTGTTTTTCTCTTGTTGCTTTTAATATTCTCTCTTTATCTTTTGCTCTTGGCATTTTAATTATGATGTGTCTTGGTGTGGTCCTCTTTGGATTCCTATAGTTTGGGGTTCTGTGAACTTCTTGGACTCCTAAGTCAATTTCTTTCACCAGGTTGGGAAAGTTTTCAGTCACTATTTCTTCAAATAGGTTTTCATTATCTTGCTCTCTCTCTTTTTCTGGCATCCCTATAATTCGGATATTGGTATGCCTGAGGTTGTCCCAGAGGCCGCTTACACTATCTTCAATTTTTTGGATTCTTTTTGCTTCTTGCTTTTCCAGCTGAGTGGATTTTGCCTCTTTGTATTTCAAATCTTTGACTTGGTTCTTGTGGTCCTCTAGACTGCTTTTAGGTCTTTGTATAATATTTTTTGTTTTAGTCAGTGTATGCTTAATTTCTAGTTGGTCCTTTTTCATATCCTTGAGGGTCTCTTTCATATCCTCAGAGGTCTTGTTCATTTTCTTGTAGTTCTCATTAAGTTCATCGGCCTTTTTTAGAAGCCTCTTGAAAAACCTTATAACCGTGGTTTTGAACTCTATGTCTAGTTGGGTTTTTTCCCCTCCATTTCTTTCACATCTGATTTCTTTCCATGTCTCTGCATGGTGGCTGCTTTCCTGAGTTGTCCCATTAGCTTTGTGTGGTAGATGTCCTCTAAGGGACAGTGGCTCAGCCTCCCCAGTTACCTGAGTTGGATACTCTTGGTGCAGGCCTTTATGGTTGCACAGTCTGTTGAAGTTAAGCCTAGATTATTGTTGTTAGCATTAGGAGGGTTTGACCTCCAGGCAAATTGGCTGTGAGGGTCAGCTGTGCTCAGGTTGGATGGATGGCTGAGTCTCTGGGCTGAGCAGGCAGCATCAGCTCCACCCTTTATGGCACCTGGGTCTCTGTGCCTGGTGGTAATGGCTGCAAGCACCTCTGAGAGAAAGCTGCCACCAAGCTCTACCCGCTGCTGGACAATTCAGCCTCTCCCCAAATGAGTCTGCACACCCAAAGTCTCACCCAGGGTTGTAAAACAATGCAGTCCGGTGGTTTCCCGAATGAGAGAGCAAGTCACAAGTCCTCTCTGCATGCTCGCGTACCTCTGGTGTTCCCAAGTTTATACGCACTCTCCACAAGCTCACCCTCTCCAGAAGCTCACAGACCTTTGCAGCTCCCGAGTTTCAACGTGCTTCCCTACTGTCCAGTTTCACCCCGTATGAGTGTGGGGCCCAGAACTGGGGAATCAGTGCAGTGGGACGCCTTCGTCTCCCTCCCCGTTTGAGAAAACCAGCCAGGTTTGAAGCCACCTGATCTCTCAGCTAGCTCACATGCACATGGCTCCAAACCTCTGACTCCGCAAGTATCTTCAACGCTGCCTTCCGCTGCTCCTCTGAGTCACAGTGTCCTATCTTTACTTTTATTTGTGGAATAACGGCAGAACAAACATCAGCCAGAATCACCAGAAAGCTGGCTGAGTTAGGTGATTCTGGTGATGTTTTTTCTGCCGTTAAGTTGTAGTTTTGAAATTGCTGTGTGGGGCATCAAGATAGGTGTTTACCTATGCTGCCATCTTGATTCCTCCCCAAGCATACGTTTTAGTTCATTGAGTATAAAGACTGAGAGTTTGAGGGGAAAAAGGAAGGAAGATAAATGTCTTCTTTATATTCCTGTGTGGTGGATCTAAGGCAGCAAGATTCTTCAGACCCAGGTGTTCCACAGAATTTTAGAGCTAAAAGCTCTAGGTAGAGTGAAATAATTTGTGCATCTGTGTTCATGAAACATAATATATACTCCCTATACTGGTTTTCATTTTCAATTATGAGTCAAAATTTATTTTATATGTTTAAAATCTGTGGAAGAATATTTTTCACAGTAAATTTCACAAATATTTGCACTCAGATTATAAGCGATATTAGTGAAAAATAATACTGATTGCTGAGTCTATTTCAGAGTTATTAAATCATCATTTCTAAAGATTAGAAAACTATCATTTAAATAAGCTTCCTAAATAATTTTAATCACAGTAAAGTCTGAAAAAATTATTATAAGTACATAAATTTATATTTGTTAAAGACTTTTATATGCAGAAATTAAATTAATCATATCATCACACATCTAATTTTAATACTTGGGACAAACCTTTCCTACATGACTCCGTCTAAGAGGATGTTTTTTCTGTCCAAAATAAGATCTTATCTAATAAGAGAATAATATACAAATTGGCCATACCTTCACTACTCCCACAAGCCATGCCCACAAGCCAATCAGAGCAAGTATGCAAATTAACCTGACCAAGATGGTGGTTAATTTGCATATTTGCACACAGGAGACAGTGTAGATGGAAGCCAAGCACTGCAGAAGGGAGCAAAGCTGTGGAGAAGCAAGCAAGCGGGGCAGGGGTGAAGGGAGGGAGCAAGGCAGAGTAGATGAGAGGAAGGAAGGCAGCAAAGAAGGAAGCGAGGCAGCAGAGAAGGGAGTGAGATAGCAGAGAAAGGAGCTTTTCTCAGGCCACTGGATTCTTGCAGGAATCTTTCTGCAATGGGACTCTAGTGGGAAAATAAAGATAATACAGTGAATATGTACAGAATTTAGAAATCACCCTCTCTCTTTTCTCATTCTTGACTCATTGGAAAATGGATTGTTATGAGCAGGAAAATAATAAATCATTATATTACCCTCATTCATTAATTTGCTTCTGTATAGTCTAAAAAAAGTAAATGTAATATTTTCGTTTGCCTACAAAGGGATTTTTTTATAGAGGAAGATACTCACAAGGGACAGATGTTTGGAAAATGCATAGCAATTAGCATTATTTTTCATTGACTCATAACCCTCTGTGCATAGTTTTGGAATTGAGAAGAGGAGCAGAGATGTGAGAACACTTTGGTATCTACATGATAGGCAAAGTATTCTATAGAGAATATAATATATTTAATATAAATCTGGTGAATCAAATTAAAGTTATCTGATGTCTGAGATTTGCTTTAAAATACTTCGGGGAAGGTGGGGAGGAGGTAGTTCTGGAATATATTTGAAAAGATAAACCAATCCTTTAAAATTAGTCAAATAGGTGAACAGACTACATAAAGGTTTATTATACCACTAGAGACCCAGTGCACAAATTTGTGCATGGGTGGGGTCTGGCTGGCTCCTCCCCCAAGAGCGGTGGGGAGGCCATCAGGGCTGGGCTGGCCTGGTGGAAAGGCCATGGGAGGTTGGCAAGCCAGCCCTGCCCCCATCAGGCAAGTTGGCCGGCCATATTGCACATTCTGGTTGTTTTGGTCATTCTGGTCACTTGGCATATATATATAAAACCTCTTCCCTTTGTATGTTTGAAACTTATATAATAAAAAAACTCAATGTGACCTATCCCAGAAAATGATCCCATCTCTTTTTTTGTCTAGCTTTAAAACAGTGACCCCATAAAAGTTATATTCCCCCATATTAAACTATGAAAGAATCCATATTTAATGTGCAGGTTTAGTATTTTTTCTTTTATGCTTAAATGTCCTAGTTATAACCATTTCTCAAGAGTCATAAATGGGAGATTAGAAACATACTGACAGTAAAGTTTGACCTCTCACATGTGCATATCTCTGTTGAAAACATGGTAACATTATCCTGGGAGGCCAGTGATCCTGAAACTCTGACCATCATCAGCAAAGAAGCTGCAATGTGTGGCAATCTGTTTCAAAAATGGAAGACTTGGGAAACAACATTAAAGAAGTCTTCTTTCAATTAATCTACTTAGCTGAAGATATAATTACTTTTGTCCCCAAATATAGTAGGGGAGAATGATCTTTAAAGAATACTTGTGGTATATCTGCATGCATCTATGTTGAGTACAGTTAGTTACTGTCTTTACTAAGGAATGACTGATTTATATTCTGATAGCATGTTATTTTTTCATTTTTATTAAAATGTCTTTTCTTAATGAAGTAATGGTGCATGGCAACATATTTTTAATGTTTTTTATTATTATTTTTACAATAGTTTTGGAATTGTTTCCTAAAAAATAAAACAAAACAAATAAAAAATAACTAGGGATCACTAACTTTTAAGAATCTTTATTTTGCCTATGTCCATCTCTTCATTTCTTTAATCATCCACTTCTACAATTTCTTTACTTCTGTAGTTATTTTCCTGTCTAATCCATGCAGCTTAATTATGTTGAGCAATTCTATTCCATGTATTTTCTTATTCTTTTTTATCACTATTGACTGTTGTCTTTGTGTAAGACTCCTAGAGGCATACAATAAACTTGTGTAACAGAAAGATACACAAGTTATTAGGAATAATAACTTGATCTTTCTTTTTATAATAACAAAGAATGAGGGAGTGAAATGTCCAGCATTTTTCCAGATATATGTTTATTGATGGTAGCTCTATATATGAAGTCTGAGTGACCATTATGACCAAACAATCAGAATGACCAGAACAGCCAATCACTATGATGCCCACTGACCACCAGGGGGCAGATGCTCAATGCAGGAGCTGCCCTCTGGTGGTCAGTTCACTTCTAGAGCCAACCTCCTGTGGCTGGCCAACTTCCCTCAGTCCCTCCCTGACCAGCCAGCCAACCTCCCACCATCTCACCCATGTCCCCCTTCATGCACAAATTCATGCACCAGGCCTCTAGTTGTTAATAAAGTCTATGAAAACAGAAACTACACTAGTTATTTTAATAGTGATAATTTAATATAGAGAATTGGTTAAAGTCATATTGGTGGGCTAAATATATATATTACAGATATCGCAAAGATAGTAAAGGGGGTAAGCAGCTACCAGCTACTATCATTAAGTTAGAGAAAGAAAAAGTGAATGAGTATTAGAAGCTAGAACTTGAAAAGAGATTTCTGAGGAGCTCTCAGTCTTCTGAGGAAGGGAAAAGAGGCTCAGCAGAGCTGAAACCTAGGCCTTGTCATGGAAGATGCTGCCTGGCTGATGTTGGTACTCAGGAACTCAGAGCTTGGCAGAGATGAGCCCAGATCTCTAAGGAGAAACTTCTTCTCAACCAGAACAGATTCATCTGAGGGGACATAATGAGGCTGTTTGGGGAAATGTGTTTTTAAAAGGCTGGAAACTGGAACTAAGTGCTATTCCCAGAGTGTGCAGCTATTGCTGGGACAGGACTGTCAGGAGCAACACCAGCATCTCAGAGCAAAAAACAGATTAATTAACAGCAGGGCGAATCCTTTCTGCTACTCATTCCCTATATATAGTCTTTTTAGAGTGCATGTTAGAATGCCTTATAACAACTATATCAGTTTCATGCTTTCACCTAAAAATATTCAATGATCTTTTGCACAGATGAAGGTGTTCTCATCTACACCCTAAAAAGGGCAACACAAAATCCAGCTGGCCAGAGAAATCATCACTAGGTATTGTTAATTACTGTACTCCCCACATTCAGTCCTGGTCCCACTCAATATTCTGTAACCTAAAGACAAACATACAAAGTTTACGACTCTTGACAATTCTTTAAAAAATAATAAAGATGAGAATAAAAGGGGGGCAAAGTTATAAGCACACAAAAATACACATACTTAACATGCTGGAGAAAACATGCAGACCTGTTACAGTACTTGTTTGCATAATCAGTCATGAAACCGCAGTTGATACAGGCCCTGCCATGCAGAATTTGTTGATATCTGTAAAGTGATGTCATCATGCAAGGGGATGTCACCGAACACAGAGTTGAGAAATAACTCACATAATCAGTGCATCTGCTCCAGTGCACCACAGTCTTCAGAGGAAGGGCCTTTAAAACAGAATGTGCCATTTTGTATTCCTCATGTCATGCAAGCAAGAGGCAAAAGACAATAGGCCAGGGTGATAGATCATAATTAGTAAGAATAAATTGTGGTTGCTTCCATACAGTTCAGGGGGGTAGTGGTGTCTGGAACCTCTGGGATTCTCTAGAGTCTCCTCTTATTTTCATAAACCAATTGAAAATTAGAACAAAGCAAATACATGAACAAATAAGCCCACAAGCAAACAGACAAATGAGGTGGGTCCACTCATGATCCAAACCCTTCAGGAATCAACATTTAAATTACTACAGGTAAAGAACATCAGCCAGCTGTGAGCCAGTAGCACAATCTCAATGACAATTAATTTTGTGTCCCCCAAAATTAAGAGTTATTGACACATTTAAGTAGTCAGTAAGTACTTTCCACCAGAATAAGATTTATCTAACGAAGGTAATTATATAAATTGTCATTAAACCAAATGCTGTTTTCTAAACTAAGTTATGACATACATAATGACTTTGGGTTTGAAATTCCATTGTTTGTTCCCCAAAATTTTTGCCGAGTAGAACAAAACAAAAAATGACTGAATTAACTTTGGCATCTTGACAAAAATATGAGTAATCCTAATTTCACATTCCCAAATTCCTCACTTTGTTTCTTATTATACAACTATAAGAGATTCTGGAGAACCAAAGAGGAAATATTCACCTTCAACTGACTAAGAGGAGGTGCAGAGAAAGAAACCATTAATTTGCATACTGAGCTCAACAAAAGAATCACACCTCTTTCCTATGATAGGTCTTATTTATTGATTCTCTATGTCATCCCTGCCCTTCAAAGCTTTCTCAAAGACTTCAGGTGAAGGAAACTAAAAGCCACATTTTCGAGACTCCTTCACCAGCTGAAAGGTGGAGAGAAGGAGGAGGCGTGAGTAACCTGTGACAGCTGTTGCCATACGTGTGGCCATCAGCAGGCAAGCAGCACATGAAGGGTATTTTTAGCACCACTAAATTCTTCCTGAGTATTATCCACTTCAGTGTCCATGCCTGTAAGATCATTAATGGAAGCTTTCTGGGGCTTCCGGGACTCCTTCTGAAAATAACCCACCCCAGGGCTACAGGAAGGTGAGGTCTTTGGTGACCATTCATTATCTTCATTTTCTGCAAATGCTTCTTTCACCACCACATCCTCAGCTCTTGCAATGGTTTGGAAACTCTCTTGCTATCTATTTAAATGTCCTTCCTGTATCAGATTACCCAGAATGAATGACCTCTGAATAATACACCATTCTATCCCATACTTTTTTTCTCATTGGTGATATGATAGAAATGGATGCATGAGAAGGAAGCAAAAGAGAAGGCAGAAGAGATCGATATTTGTTGATTAGTCTTTGAAATGAATGCAAGGGTTTCCTAGTCCCTGGGGTCCTTGGAGAATAATCAGATAAACATCTGTCAGAAAATACTGAAATACAGTATTGTTTTGGGAGTCTAGTAGTCACTTGTAAAATTAAGTTAATGCTACTTCTACGCACCATCAGGTAGCAACTAAGGAGTGGGCATTCTGAACCATTATAGAATTGCTATTAAATTATCTAAAATGTGATAGAATAAAAGAGATAATCACATTGATAGCTTACATTAGGACTCTAATATGCTCCAAGGTACAAGTTCCTCATAAAACATTCATTTAAGAAGCAGTATCCTATAATTATGTCTGCACTTTCAATGATTTCCAAATGATATAAAAAGTATCAATCAGCATATATGCAAAATACATGGAATATTTTACATACGCAAGACCTTATGCTATGCATGTACTTTGAGACATACCAAAATGTATCATTGACAGGTTCCCTTATTTTACAGAGACCATCACAGTCAGCTTTAATTCTTTCACTCAATCCATCAGCTTCTAGCTGTAGGTTCTAACTAACAATATATCTCAAATGCATCTTTTCCTTTTCATCTGCATTGCATCCACTCTGGCTAAGCAATGATCATCTCCCACAGACCCGCCTCCTCACTCCTACTCTCCACTTCTTCCTCTCCCCTTCCACCCCCCCAATTCCAATTTATACTTGGCACACAGAGTATAATTTTAAAAGATAAATCAGATCATGTTATAAAATTTCCATGGCTTCTTCTTTCTTCTATGATAAAGCCCAGGGCCTTTGGCCAGCAAGATAGGGCTCCTGCACACATCTGAAGCCTTACCGGACACACAGTGCACCCCTGCACTTCCTGTGCTCAGTCACCCCACCATCCTGTCTCTATCTCCCTTCTCGGCTTTAACATCTTGGCATTCACTGTTCTCTCTCCCCAGTAAATTTCTCCCTCTTACTTTTATGAAACCTTTATATTTTGAAATAATTTCTAATTTACATAAAAATCACCAAGTAATATTAAGGCTTCTCATATACTTTGTCCAGATTAGGACAGTTGTTTTCATAACCACAGTAAAAGCATCACAATCTGAAAATTAATATTCACCAAATTTTCATTAAATATTATCACCTAATCCACAAAATCCATAATGATTTGCTGTAAAGAACTAAGATCCAACCCTGAGTTTTATGATGTACTTAATTGATGTCTCATTAGCCTTTTTTAAGCTGGAAGTGTTCCTTAGTCTCTCCTTATAGTTCATGTCTTTGATAGGTTTAAAGACTACAGAGCAGTTACCCTGTGGACTTTTTATGTGGATGCATGTTCTCATTATACTGTAATAGTGGCCTGGTGCACATAACTCATATATGGGGTGGGGGTCCCTCAGCCCAGCCTGCATGCTCTCCAATCCAGGACCTCTTGGGGGATGTTCGACAGCCTCTTGCAATCTGGATCCACTGGCTCCTAACTGCTCCCCTGTCTGATCACCCTTAACCCCTTCGCCTGCCTGCCTGATTGCCTCTAACCACCTCTGCCTGCCTGATCTCCCCTAACCACCTCTGGCTGCCTATCTGATCACTCCTAATGCTCCCCTACTGCCCTGATCACACTTCATTGCCTTGACCTCACCCTGCACCTGGGACCCAGGATTCTCTTCTCTTGCTGGTCACAGGTACCCGAGATCCAGGCTTCCCTCCCTCTGGCCAGCTGCAGGCACCCAGGACCAGAGCCAGCTTTGACGGGCCAGCCACAGCCACAGGAGACTGTGGGCGGACAGTTGTGCCTAGGCTACAGCTGCAGGCACTTGTGCCTAGGACTATGGGGCAGGCGGCTTAACCCTCTCCAGGACCACAGCCTCAGTTGCTGGCACCCAGGTCCACACGGCAGGCAGCTCGTCCCTCTCCCGGGTCACAGCCTGGCTGGTTCCCATTCCTATCTCCCCTGTGTTGAGTATCTGAGCCACTAAGGCATTACAGTATAAGGGCATGGCGACCATTTGAATATTAGCTCTTTATTATATAGGACTAGAGGCCCTGAGCACAAAATTCATGCATGAGGGGGATTGTCCCTGAGCCCAGCCTGCAGCCTCTCCGATGTGGGACCCCTTGAGCGACGTCTGCCTGCCTGTCACAATCCAGGTCTGCTGGCTCCCAACTGCTTGCCTGCCTGCCTTCCAGATTGCCCCTAACTGCTTCTGCCTGCCAGCTTGATGACCCCCTAACCACTCCCCTGCCGGCCTGTTTGCCCCCAACTTCCCTCCTCTGCTGGCTTGATCACCTCCAACTGCCCTCCCTTGAAGGCCTGGTCTCTCCCAACTGACCTCCCTTGCTGGCCATCTTGTGGTGGCCATCTTGTGTCCACATGGGGGCAGGATCTTTGGCCACCTGGGCAGCCATCTTGTGTGTTGGAGTATGGTCAATCTGCATATTATTCTTTCATTAGATAGGATAGAGGCCTGGTACATGGGTGGAGGCCAGCTGGTTTGCCTTAAAGGGTATCCCAGATTAGGATGGAGGTTCCTTTGAAGCATGGGGTAGCCTGGGCGAGGGGCTTGTGGTGGTTTTCAGGCCAGCCATGCCCCCTTGCAACCCAAGCAAAAACCCTGATATCTGGCATTTATTTATTTTCTACAATTGAAACTTTGTAGCTTGGAGTAGAGCCAAGCCTTCTGCTTGCTCCGTGCCAGCAGCCATTTTTGTTGGGATTTATTTATCTTCTATAATTGAGATCTATAACCTTAAGCAGAGGCTTAAGCCAGCCAGGGTGTGCAGAAAGCTTGGCTTCCTCCATTGCCAGGAAAACCCAAGCCTCCCTTCTGCTCGCTCCATGGCTGTACCCAGCTTGGTTGGTGTTAATTTGCATAGTCGCTCCTCATTTGGCTAGTGGGCATCGCCGGTGGATGTGGCTTGTTGGTGTGGCAGAGTGATGGTTAATTTGCATATTACTATTTTATTAGATATGATTAGAGAGTACACTATGACTAATTGTAATTTCAATGGTGATGTTAGCCTTTATTGTTTGGTAAAAATATTCCTTGGTTTCTGCATCATGGAATTAAGTACCTAATGTATTTATTAATAATAACTTAAAGGTGTCTGGTGAAAATATAGTTTGATACTCAGTAAATATTCTCATCCTCATCAATTTTTGCATCCATTCATGATGCTTGCACATTTATCAGTATCAAAGTTGCTGAATGAGCATTCCTTTTATTTAAAATAAACTTATTGTCTTTTCAATTTAATGTATGGTTACTTATTTATTTTTGTATGTACGCATTTTGAATTTCTGATTTACTTAAAGTATTAACAGTTCTTACTTTTATTATTTATTTGATGTTAAATTCTCTCAAAGTTTGTCAGTGGAAGTCTTTTCAAAGTTGTTGCTGTATTCTTTTGTCACCTTTCCATGATTCTTTTAGCACTTCCTTGTTTCCAGCCCAAGGAGTTGTCCCAAGTTCATCTTGTATTTTCCTTGCCCAAGCCCTGTATCCAGCCACTTCTTTAAACAGCCCTGACACATTTTAGTAGAGAACAGTGTTTGTAAGTCAAGTACTCAGTGCTATTTGTGCTAAGTGATACATCATTACTCATTGACTGATCAGTGGAGAGATATACATTTATCAATAGATATACTAGTACATTTATATCTATTTCTATACCTACTTATCTACAATTTATTTTAAAAATCATAATTTCACTTTGCTAACTCCAATTCTAGTCACTTCTTTTTATGTTTGTAACTCCATTATCTTCAATTTATTTGCTTATTTTCTTCACCCTCTTAATTTACATGTATCAATATTCCAGCAATTTTAGAAAAGCTCATTGCCTACTAAGGAGGAAAAGAAAAACCAAATGAGGGGAAAAGGAGGAGACCTCACCATATCTTTTAATCACTTCAATTTCATTCTTGGGTCCTAGCTCAATTGCAATCATATTTAAAATGGTCTCTTTTTTACACAGTGACACACAGGTCAAAAGTAGAAATACAAGATCAACTACCTAGTTTTTACAAATGTGTGAAATTTTGATGTTTTATTTTAGCAAACTGGTTAAAATCTCTATTCCTGGAGACCCAACTCTGCCACTTACTAGCTTGTGCCCTTGGTCAACAGAATTTAATCATTAAGTATGAAAAGGGGCTCATAACATTGAGATAACTAACTCCTATGGATGTTGTGAAGAAAAAACTTTACATCAGAAATGCAAAGTTTTTGCTGTGAATTTTATTTGGCATAAAATAAGCACTTAATAAAAAATGTTAGTTGTTGATTAAATGTATTTTGGGTAGCATTATTGATATGAAATTCAATTCATTTACATTTCTCAGAGTTAAATTCTTAAAAAATATATATGTCTTCCAAAATCATGATCATATATTGTACAAATATCATTCCACTACCTGAAGATTTCTCTTAAGAAACATTATGAGTTTATATCAATAAAAAATATTGCATATCATACTTGTGAGCATATATAAACTAGTGTGAATACATTTACTTTGCTTTATTATCTCTTACAAAGAGGTACTCTTTATTTTCAAATTATTTACTTTTAAAAGATGATTCATGACATTCTACACTTGCTACATACATAAACACAATAAGTGTTGAAACGGAACTTTTGGACTGGAATGAGGATTGTCGGCTGGAATCAAATGAATCCATGGACAGAAAGTGGTGGACATTTATTGAAGAACTAGAGACCCGTTGCATGAAGATTCATTAGGCATTCCTTCCCCTGGCTGCCAGGACCAGTGTTCCTCTGGAACCTGGGACCCAGGCCTTCCCTCTAGCTGTTGCCTTCTGTTTTTGCTTTGGCCGGCTGGAGGCTTTACTCCAGCCGGAGCCTTCAGTCTTCTCTGCTCTGGCTGGAGTGCCATGCTGCCGCAGCCTTGTCTCCGCCCCCAGGGTCAGGCGCTCCTGCCACTCAGCCCTGCCCCCCCCTCCTGATTGACTAGGAGCGTAGCAAAGGTATGGTCAAATTTGCATGTTTCTTTTTTATCATATAGGACAAGTACAGACTTCCACCTGGGGAGAGGAAAAGAGTCCCGCAGAATTGACTACCACGTGGGGAGGGGAAAAGGATCTCAGTGAGTTCCTTTTCCCTATGGCTTTTAAAGGCTGCAGATCCTGGTGGCTTGTATCCCCTCTGATTGGTCAATATTCCCTTAGACTGGTTACTATAGGACCTCCTGGGCTCAAAAGTCAAAATATCACATGGGACATGTAATGCCCTCCTCCCTCATTGTTCTTTTCTTTCTGGCTTTCTTCCTTCTTTATTTTGTAAATATAAACTTTTTGGCTACTTTCAGCTCCCTTGTCTTTTTGGCAACTGTTGCTGCTTCCTTGTCTTATGGAAATGTAACTGCACCAGGCTTCCTTGTGTTATGGATATGTACCTTCTCCCAATTTGTACCCTATGTTTTTCCATGGACCCCAATTCTAAAAATTCCCTAAGCCTGTTTATACCCCCCTAAAATTACTGTTTCAGTGTCAATACAATGATGGAAAAATTGGCTAATATATTTTATTTTATTTTTTATATATTTTATTGATTTTTTACAGAGCAGAAGGGAGAAGGATAGAAAGTCAGAAACATCGATGAGAGAGAGACATTGATCAGCTGCCTCTTGCACGCCCCCTACTGGAGATGTGCCTGCAGCCAAGGTACATGCCCTTGCTGGAATCGAACCTGGGACCCCTCAGTCCACAGTCCCACGCTCTATCCACTGAGCCAAACTGGTCTCGGCGGCTAATATATTTTACCTACTTATATTTTAACAAGAGAAAAGTATTCTCAAAATATTTTACTAAAGTGCAGAATTGGTATTGGAATATCAATATATTATGTTAATTTTATGCTTGCTTTCATTAAAGAAAAGACTTGTATTTTTTTAATTTTTGTTTTTAGTAATCAATTATGTTGGTGTTTTTATCTTTTACACAGATTTTATTTCTACATACAAATATTTTTCTCTTAAAGTTACATCATAATAAAGATGTAAAAAATATAGCTTTAAGCCATAAAAACAAAATTTTTACATAAATATACAACATCCGAAGCACCAATTGTTAATATCACTTTACTTCTTAATAATGTAAATGAAAATACTTGAAAACCATGCATTGTTATTGAAATGTGCTACTGCCCTCTTATGGAAGGCACTTGTATGACACAAGTTTTTATACATCTCAAAGTGGAGAGAAAAAATTTTAAATATTATTTGATTCCTTATATTCTAGTCTTTCCAGTTATTGTTTTATTTTTGTTAGTTAACTTCCTTAGTACAAAACAGAATTTAAGAATTTTTATTGGTATAATTTTTCTCCTTAATCAACATAGAATTTTTTACAAATTTATTTCTCAAATAGTATTCTTTGAATATGAACCAGAGTTAGAATACCATATTTCATGAAAAACTGAAATATAATAGTTGAATTTCTGCTGGTTAAAAATACTCACTTTAATATTTAAATAATAACTGCTTACCATGGCAGGTTAATCCACATGAAAAAAAGTTGAATAAAATAAGAAAATGTTGAAATAATAGTTCTGTATAACATGTGCTATTTTATAAGCATTGTTCTAGGTAAAAAAGCATCTTATCTAATAAAAGAATATGCAAATTTGATCATACCTTCACTATACCGAAAAGCCACACCCACCAGCCAATCAGGAACAGATTATCCAAATAAACTCCAACCAAGATGGCTGCTGCCACTGAGAGCAGGAGGAAGGCTTGGGTTGCCCCAGCAACAGAGGAAGCCAAGCTTTCTGCCTGCTGTTGCCAACCTAGGCCTCCATTCAATGCTATAAAGTTTCAATTATAAAAGATTCAGAAATGGCAGCAGCCACTGAGCTGGAAAGAACAGAGGCTTGGGTTTCCCTAGCAATGGAGGAAGCCAAGCTTTCCGCCTGCTATTGCCAGCCTAGGCCTCCACTCTAGGCTACAAAGTTTCAAAAAGAAATGGCTGCCACCACGGAGCGAGCAGAAGACGTGGCTCTACTCCAGGCTACAATGTTTCAATTGTAGACATAAATTAATCCCAGATCCCAGGGCCTCCGCTTGGGTCACTGGGGGGCGTGGCCAGCCTGCAAACCTTGACAGGCTACTCGTCTTGGCTGCCCCTTTCCCCAATGGGAACCTCACCCTGATCTGGGACACTCTTTAGGGCAAATGAGCTGGTACCCAACCATGCACCAGACCTCTATCCTATCTAAGAAAAGAATAATTTGCATATTGACCATCATTCCAACACACAAGAATGCCTCCATGTGGTCAAAGATCCTGCACCCATGTGAACACAAGATGGCCAGCAGGGGAGGGCCATTAGGAGGTTCTAGGCCCTGCAAGGGAGGTCAGTTGTGGGTGATCAGGCCAGCAGGGAAGGGTAGTTGGGAGTAACCAGACCTGCAAGAGAAAACAGTTGGGGGCGATCAAGCCTGCAGGGGAGGACAATTAGGGGTGACCAGGCTAGCAGAGGAGGGAAGTTGGGGGCAAACAGGCTGGCAGGGGAGCAGTTAGACATCAATTAGGTTGGCAGGGGAGTGTTTAGGGGGTGATCAGGCTGGCAGGTAGAAGTGGTTAGGGGAAATCAGGGAGGCAGGCAGGTAAGCAGTTTGGAACCAGCAGTCCTGGATTGTGAGAAAGATATCCAACTGCTCATTTAGGCACAATCCTAGGATCAGTCCTAAACGGGCAGTCGGACATCCCTTGAGAGGTCCCAGATTGAAGAGAGTGCAGGATGAGCTAAGGGACATCTCCCAACTCCCCTGCACAAATTTCGTGCACTGGGCCTCTAGTTCTACATATATTCACCCACAGTATTCTCACATCAATCATATGTTAGAAATAAGGTGACTCCCCAAATTCAGAGGTCCTGGTAGAACACAAAGCATACACAGGAGCCAGGCAGCAAGGCAAACATCTTTACTTCTACATAGAAGAGTATACACACATGGTCTGCAAGAATGTACACACTGAGCAGGTGAGCTGCTGGCTTTATAATCCCTGACACACGTGACCTGCCCCTTGCTATTGACTGGAGCTCAGGTGCACAGTCTTTCTCAATTGGCTAATTTAAAGGAAGGGGTTGGCCTTTGCTTTTTCAAGATGGCAGCCCCCAGGGAGCTGCAAGCCAAGTGGCCAAATGGCAGCTGCCAAGTTACGCAGGCCAAAATAGTGGCTGTCTAAACTGCTTTTTGATAGAAAAAGATTATTTGTTTATTCTCACACATATACCGTAGATACTATATCATGCCTAATATACAGATAAGGAAAAAGAAGCATAAAGAAGTATATGAATTAGTCACTTGGATACTAAGTTACAGAGATGGCATTTGAACCCAGGATACCTGTTTCCCTGTTTCTCAGTCTAAAAGTCTACTGGTACTGTAATCAAGGTAATTTATTAAAAATAATAATAATAATAAAAAGAACTGATAATCAACCCATGCCTCCTAAAAGGAACTCAAATATTGTCAGCTCATCTCTTGTTAGGTCATTTTAACAAGTTGAATTGATAGTCTGGTTTGTTCCTACTTAATAAGAGTGTGGGTATCTGATATAGCCTTTTTTACTCTCCTCTAATGCTTCTTCCCTTTTCAATACCTCCTTCCCTCCTCTTCTTACCACTTAGCCCCTGAAAAAATGTGCATGACCATTCTGTGTGAAGCCCTATCTAAGTCCTGAATATATAATCCTATATAATAAAAGCCTAATACGCTAAGTGTCTAATCATCTGGTTGGGGGTTCAACCAATCAAAGGGTAATATGCTAATGATATGCTAAGGCCACTCAACTGCTCACTGTGATGTGCACTATCCACCAGGGGGAAGATGCTCCAACTGGTAGGTTAGCTTGCTGCTGGGGTCCAGCTGATTAGGCCTGAGCAAGATGGGACAGACATGCCCTGCAGCCCTCCCAGATCACTCTCCAGCCTCGATCATGCTCTGGTGGGGTCCCTCTGCCTGGTTTGTGCCCTCTTGCAATCCAGGACCCCTCAGCGGATGTTGGAGAGCCGACTTCATCCCAATCCTTCAGGCCAGGTCAAGGGACCCCACTGGTGCATGAATTCATGCACCAAGCCTTTAGATCTAAACAAAACAACGAATTTAACCAATGGCTAATATGGGGAACAGAGAATTTTAATATAGTGGGATGAGTGCTGGTCCAAGTAAAATCAGAGCACAAATTCTAGGCAAATCGCCCCACAAAGGAAATAACATCTAAACTGAGAAATGAAAGATGTGTTGAAGATAAGGAAAGGGTTGGGGAGAGGTGGAGATCAATTTGGACAGTATGTGCAAAGAAATAAACTAGAAGAAATTTAAGATTCAAATAAGTGTAAATATAGCACTTGCCATGGCTGGGGTGTAGAATATGCTGAAGAGATGAGCTAGAGGTAAGGCAGAAACTTATTGTGAAAAGCCAGGTTTATCATCGTAAGCAGTTTGAACATTATTCTGAGGGAAATGCAGAGCGTTAGAAAAATATTTAAGAAAATAGTCAGACCAGGAGGCAGATGCTGGGGGAGATCAACTGAAAGACTTGTATGCATATATATGAGCATAACCAATGAATGAAAGACTCTGGGGTGGGGAGGGGGATAGGTGGGGACATGTGCTGGGGGGTAAGGGAGGCTTGGGGGAGGTTATTGGTGGGGGGAGGAAAACATATGTACTACTATTAAATATAAGTTATATTGTAAATAAAATTTTAAAAAAATTTTGGCTCAAAAAAAAAAAAGAAAAAGAAAAGAAAATAGTCAGACCATAATTACACTTTTAAATGTTCCAGTTATTTGCATTTTCCCCTAGAAAGTAAAGAAAATGGTAAAATATATAATTTATAATTTCATCAAAAAAGTTGAACACAAATGAATACAGATGCAACCTCACCTGTAGTGGGTTGAATTGTGCTCCCCCAACCATCAAATATATATAATCTCTTAACCTCTAGAACCTCTGAATGTGGCCTTATCTGGCAATAGGGTTTTTGCAGATCAAATGAAGATATGGTCATGTTGGGCCCTAATGCAAAAAGACTGCTAGCCTCCTAAGAAGAGACATAGGCCTGTGGAGAGAGTACCATGTGACAATGAAGGTAGAGATGGGTGTGATGCATCTGTAAGTCAAGGAACACCAACATTTTTCCAACACTACCAGAACTCAGAAAAAGTTGTGGGACATTCAGAGAGAGCATGACATGATTTCAGACTTCTAGCCTCAAGAACTGTGAGAGAATAGATTTCCGCTCTTATTAAGCCACCCAGTCTTTGGTATTTTGTTATGGCAGCCTTAAAAAACAAATACACCCTCCCGCTTTGTTCTGTCTTTAAGATTTCAACCAGGAGCACTCCAGAGCACTCCAGAATTTTCTGAGGGCCAGGCAGTTGACTTATGAAAAAAGGACATCGTTATATTTTGCAGGACATTTGTACGTATTTTCCCTGTTCTGAATTGTCTATATGTTTATGTGTTCAGGTAAATACAGTTGTCAAAGCGCTCAAAATTTTTATAAGTTAACTTCCATGTCTTTTCATTCACCTGCTGAGATAATAGTGCATCAAGAAATATTCCCTGGCCATGCCATTCCCAAAATTTTATATGGATTCCATGATGATAGTAAAACAAATGAGATATTGTATGTGATGTGATTACAAATTGGCAGAGTGTGTCCTTTGGCTGTATGTTGTTTTATTAGCATGTTTCTTTGTTTTTTATCGCATTTTGAATGAATTTAGACATGTAGCCCAGTTATCCATCTCGTCTCATGCTCTCTAGATTCTCAGATCTGAATTTGTCAACATATATAATCCAACTTGCTTTCCATATATGTACCTGTCATCTTGGCTATATTATCTTTATAGAATGCAAAGAGGACCGCATTGAACTGATTTCTTTCAGCCTACACAACAAACCATTTCTACCCCCATATGAGATGTTGGTATTTCTGTTCACAAATTTCTGGTCCCTCAAACCTAATTCTTTGATTTGCTTCTTTTTCCTGATTCCTTCCTTAATTCTCTCTTTTATTTTTAAAATATATTTTTATTGGTTTCAGAGAGGAAGGGAGAAGAAGAGATAGAAACATCTATCTACACTAAAAAAAGAGAAACATGCAAATAAACCATCACTCTGCTACATCCACAAGCCATGCCCACCAGCCAATCAGGAGCAAGTGTGCAATTTAACCCAACCAAGATGGTGGCTGGCCACAGAGCTGAAGCAGACAGGAGGCTTGGGTTGCCCTGGCAATGGAGGAAGCCAAGCTTCCTGCCTGCCCTGGCCAGCTCTGGCCTCCACTCAAGGATACAAAGTTTCAATTATAGAAGATAAATAAATCCTAGATACTTGCTTCGAGTCAGCCCTGGCCTCCACTCAAGGAGCTGCTGTTAGCCTCTGCTCACGGATACAAAGTTTCAATTATAGAAGATAAATAAATCCCAACAAAAATGGCAGTGGCCACAGAGCTGTAGCAAGTAGGAGGCTTGGGATGCCCCTGGCAATGGAGGAAGCAGGCATCCTGCCCTCCCTGGCAAGCCCTGGCCTCTGCTCAATGCTACAAAGTTTGAATTATAGAAGATAAATAAATCCTAGATACTTGCTTCTAGCTGGCCCTGGCCTCCATTCAAGGTGCTGAAAAAAAAAAGGGAAAACAAGGAGGGGCTGGGACCTTGGGTTGCCAGGGAGTGATCAGGTTGGGATGGGATGGCAGGGAACATTGAGGGTAAGCAGACTAGCAAAGGGGTGAGCAGTGGGGGTCAGTGGAGATCAGTTGGAGGTGATCAGGACAGCGGGGTAGGTGCAATTTGGAGTGAGCAGGCCAGCAGACAGGGGGAAGTAAGGGCGGAGCAGGCCAGCGGGGAGGGAAGTTGGGTGTGAGCAGGCCAACAGGTAGAGTAGTTAGGGGCAATTAGGCAGTCAGGAAGGCAGGTGAGTGGCTGAAGCCAGCAGTCCCAGATTGTGAGAGGGATGTCTGACTGCCAGTTTAGGCCCGATACCTGTAAACCAGCAGTAGGACATCCTTTGAGGGTTCTCAGATTGGAAATGGTGCAGGCCAGGCTGAGGAAACCCCCCCCATGCACAAATTTTGTGTACCAGGCCACTAGTATCCCATCTAATGAAAGAGAAATATGCAAATTGACCATACCTCTGATTAGGCAATGCCTACAGCCACGCCCATCAGCCAATCAGGAGCAAATTATGCAAATAAACCCCAACCAAGATGGCTACGGCCACTGAGAGCAGGAGGGAGGCTTGGGTTTCCCTGGCAACGAAGGAAGCCAAGCTTTCCTCCTATCATTGCCAGCCTAGGCCTCCACCCAATGCTACAAATTTGCAATTAGACTGGCAGGGGAGGGAAGTTGGGGGCAAACTGGCCAGCAGGGGAGGGCAGTTGAGGGCATTAGGCAGGCAGGCAAGTGAGTGGTTAGAAGCCAGTGGTCCTGGATTGCAGGAGGGATGGCTGACTACCAGTTTAGGCCCGATCCCTGTAGACCTAAACTGGCAGTCAGACTTCTCCCCAGGTATCCCAGACTGGAGATGGTCCAGGCTGGGCTAAGGGTCACCCCACACCCATGCACGAATTTCATGCACTGGGCCTCTAGTCAATGATGAAAAAATTATTGATCATAGGCTGCCTCCTTCACATCCCCACTGGTGATTAAACTGAATTGCCCTAACAGGGAATTGAAGAGTGACGTCATGATTCGGTTGATGCCCAATCACTGAGCCATGCAGGCTTGGCCTAACTCTCTGACTCTTGACTTTTGGACTATATTTTCTTCAGCCCTACATTCGTTGGTTAGATCCTGTAACATATTAGCTTCTTTAATTGGCTGTATTTTACACATAGCATTGGCTTAGGAAATGTATTTGAAATAAAACAGAAGTATATAATGCCTTAGCCATTTATAAATCAAGAGGCTTAATTTGTCTTGGCATCTCACAGCTATTTTTACATATAGGAAAATGCTTATATGTGGTTTGATTTGTAAGTATTTTGGAAAGTTCCAAGATTGTAAAGGATCACCTTCAGCATTTGGAGAATGCCTGAATATATTTACCACTTAATATGGACCAGCAACTATGGTGAACATTTCATCATATCTTCCTTAATTCTCCTAATAGCTACAGGTGGTAGAGACTATTAGTAAATCCACTTTACAAAAAGGAACTGAGGCTCAGATTGACTTGATAAACTGTCCAGTTACATACAAATAAATGGTAGAGCTCATATTAAAAATAAATAAATCTGAATTCAGGATCAAAGAGTTCTTACTTTACATATAGTTCATATAAGTAAAATTGAAATATTTGCATATTGCCTTGTGTAAACTTGAGATTCATTTTTAATGAAATCTTACCCAACCTAAAAACTTAAAGAAGTGAAGCCACTTTAAGTTGAAGACAGGGGGATGGAGTAGAGCAGTAACCCTTTCCACTGCCACCCCATACCGCCCCCTCCCCAACACACACACTAGGGCTTCCTGGATTAAAAGGGGGCATTGATTTGAGACTGTATTCACTATCAAATGGGAGTAGAGCTAAAAACCTAAAACTTTTACCAGTCGTTTATGCCTTTATAAGGCTAAGAGCACAGGAAGGGGCTAGAGAACACTGAGGCCTGAACATGGGCAAGGAGGGAGGAAAGAGCCAAGGAAAATCAAATTGACTTTAAGTTTAGGGCTAACCAGGTAAATTCTATAAACACCCAACTTAGATGGTGTTAATAAGAATTAGGGATGCAATAGCTAACTTTTCTATATCTAGCTGTCCAGGCCTCAAAATTAGAGCTCTTAAATGAAATTATTTCACTGTTTCAAAAGTTTGGGCTATAATTTTCAGTAGCCAAGTCTCTATTTTTTCAAATCCTTATTACCTGAAACATACTATGCTTCTTACAACATGAATGACAGGTGAGGGCCATTTTTCTAGATTTCTCATAGCTTATGCTCAGCCATTAACCCTCTCTCAACTTGTTCCCTGGTGCTTTTGAAGACGGGGCTACTTTTAGTACTGGCTACATTCTAAGGTGACAGGTCCTAGTATTTTCTTTGTGTGAAACCAACCGGACAAACCTAAAATCTCAACAGCACAAGCTCCAAGTCAGCCTTGAGAGCTAATCAATAAGAGCAGATAAGGTTGCCATGCCTGGCTGATCGGTGAAGGCTAAAGCAGCAAGACCCACAGTCCAGTCCTCTGTCTGGTTCACACAGGTAAGTTCTTTTGCTGGAAATATCCCCTTATTGTCTCTAAACAGACTAAAACTGTTCCTTATATAAATTAAGATGACTGCCGCTATTTCTAATGGAGGAAAATAGCACCCATAGCACAGGCTCTCGCCTCTCCTAGCCTACCCCTCACTTATCTCAGTAATGATGGTCAATTAGAAATCCGTTACACCCCAGAACAGTAGATTGGATGATGGTTGTTGTGGTTATATGCTTGCTGGTAATGGCAATCACAGGGCCCCCAGAGATGCGTCCCCCATGGCATTCCGTTGCTTCCTGCTAACAGCCTAACCAGAAGTCCCAGACCTAGATGCTCTGTGCAGGAGTTCTTTTGTTTTGGCCTACAGACCTCCTGCACAGAATGTCTGCACTACACTACAGCAAATGTTTCATCCTTGGCTACTGTACCTGGCTGTGCAGTAGCTGAGGATGAAACCTCCTCCTCAGCATGCGGCCCTACATTTCTCTGTATGCGACTGACTGCATGAGGCCGAGTGTCATGGAAAATGGCTATGAGTGTCAGTTCTGATATGCATGTCATAGGTTTGCCATCATGGCTCTAGGCTCTAATCAAACATTTATTTATTTTTACAAAGTCACATGTAGTATTTTCTTTAAAAGAGTTTAATCTGTCCAGCTGTCATGGCTCAGTGGTTGAGCATAGGCCTGTTCACCAGGAGATCAGGTTTGATTCCTGGTCAGGTCACATGCCTGAGTTGTGAACTTGATCCAGTGTGAGGCATACAGTAGGCAACTGATCAATGATTCTCTCTCATCAATGACGTTTCCATCTCTCTCTTCCTCTCTGAAGTTGTTAAAAATATATTTTAAAAACAAATAAATAAAATAGCTTAATCTATCCTTCTAATATTGCTTACATTTTATTTTCTTAAATTGCTGAGAGCTTATCAATTTTGTGTTACTAAAGCACTAATTACTATCTTTATGTTTTTTTTGTTTAATTGGTTAAATTCAAAAATAATTTCTCATTCTTTGCAACTTCTGTTTTCTTTAATGAATTATAGCTATAAACTCCCTATCCTAAAGCATTTACTCCATTTCATTTACGTTAGTATAAGTGTATTTATTTTCATTGATTTCTCAGTACTTTGAATTGTATTAGTTTAATTATATTCTTTGATTCTAGAGTCAAAGTATATTTTCCCAAAAGTAGTTAAGATGTTTAGTGACACACTTTTTAGTTATCATGAATAACTTTATTTGATATGATAATAAGAAATAACCTGTATAGACAATAAAATCTTAACATTCTAAGTTTTTCTTGTGGAAAAAAAGCTGAAAGGTTTTGTTAATAGCTTACTAGTATACTAGTACATATTTCTATAATGTATGTGTATTATCCATTTGAAAAAGTTAATTTTCTCATTTTTTTTCTATCCCCTTTCCCTCTCTCCTAATTTCTCTTTATCTTCTATCTCTCTATGACTATGTTAATTTTTTTTTACTGTGGCATCAATTAAGGACATATTTATGATCCCTATGTCTTCTTAATACTGTTCTACTAGTTCTTTGTTTTCAATTTTTAGTATCTAATATGAACAATTCTATATTTGTGGTCATTTTGTTTTTGTCTATATTCCTATTGAAAATAATCAAATCTTACTTTATCTCTTGGTCTAAATATGTCATTGTTTTGGAAAGAACATTTAGTTGATTTGTTTTGCACTAACCCAATCTGAGATTGCATTATAGGAGAATTAAATCTATCTACATATATGTTAGATATGAAATGTTATTAGATATAACTATTTAATATAGACTTCCATTTGTGTTTGTCATTTATTTTCTATACTCTGCTTTGCTCCTTAGTCTTTGTGATTAAAATTATTTTTGAGTGTTTTTCTCAGATGTAGTGTTTGCGTGATATCTCCAAATTCTTGCATATCTGTGTTAATTTTTCTTTCCTCTTGACCATAGTTACCTTTGTGATATATTTGGCTAAATTGATTGCAATCATTTCCTCTCAGTCATCTCTGAATATTACTTAATAATTGTCAAACTTAAAATGCCAGGCAAATATTATATACAAGTTACTAACAAGTTTGTTATGCCTGAAAGCATGTAGCTTTTTTTTTTCTCTTTGTGATTAGATTTCATTAATTTTACCAGGATATACTAAGGTTAGTGTTTCCTTTGGTTTTGCTTTTATTTTCTTTCTTATCAATTCATTCTGAATTCTCTGACTCTTCCAATTTTAGATTTAGTCAACTCAGGGAAGCTTTCATTAATAATTAACTAGTGCTCTTCTTTTAGTTTTCTTTTATCTGCTCCTAGACTTTTAGATATATTAGCTACTCCAGATACATTTTCTTTTTCTGTTAACATTGCTTCTCACTTGACTAAATTGTTCAGGCTCTTGCACCATAGCCTAGTTGAGTATTTCCCTAAGAAGTAAATAGAATTAACTCAGATCTAAGGTGGGAGCTCACAGTTGGAAGTTGTCAGGTAATCACATCCCTCATATGCAGCTAGCCAGGCTTTAGGAGAGATCTGAGCAGCAGAGTTCTGTGCCTGCCACAGTGTTGTAAGAAAAAACATTTTTATCTTTATTCTGTTTTTTATAGAAGCTTAAAAAACATACAGGTAATATAATAAGATAAATATTATTTAACTAAAGGAGGTAAATAATTTTTTAAAAGACTGTGACTACAAAGAAGACAGAAATGCAGCTATGAATCATGTATACATTGTACAAGTGATACCATTGTAATCAACCTAGTTATGAATAATAGAGAAGGAGCAAAGGCATGCCACTTGTTCAGCTTTTCCAGGAAGCCACAGATCACTGGTGGAAGCGAAGAGAAAGAGAGAGAATAGACGCATGCCCAGTAAAGTCTGGGTGACATAGGGAAGGTGCCTGTCTGTCAGTCACACCTGAAAACAGGTCAGTGGCCAGAATATTTAACCCCCTCAACAAAGAAGTTTGCTCTCTTGGCTCCTCTTGGTTGAATCCTGGCTTGCGGGCCTCATGCTTCTGCATTTGTCCACATGGCTCATGGACATGTGGACTCCACACAATTGACTAGTGGACTTCAACTAGCCCAGTGCTCCACTGGACCCCACTCCACCAAAGAAAGGAAACTTTGGTCAGTAAAGCTTCTAGCTTTCCTGAAGGAATGTAATTACGTTAAAGTAAAGCTTTCTACCACATCTCGTCCTCCCATGGGGGCCTCCAAAAATGCTTATTCTAGTGGTACCCCAAAAACCCACTCCCACTAGCAATGGAGATAGGCAACCCACATATTTCTCCAATAACACATGAAAGGTCAAATTCTTTTAATCAAAGCTTTCTAATACCAACTGAAGCTAAGTAATTAGATCACTTAGAAAAGTCATTATATCTATAAAGTTACTTTGAAATTATAAGAATCACAACTTTCCTTGGTGCTATAATGAGACAAAATTTTTTCATCAAAGTATTTATATGTTGGTAGGCTGATTACAGAAGACTAGACTTTGTAATTCCACCGAACCAGTGGTAAAATTGCCATTTTGTTTTTTTGTGTTTTTTTGCCTTTGGTATTATTTTCCTAAGAATGACAACCCCAAACCTAGAAGTGTGCAGAAAGAAAAGACTCCAAGGGAAGTGTTCATTTTCTGGTCCAGTAAACAAGAAAAGAGAAAATCATAAAGTCACGGAGTCAGACACAGTGGATTAGATTTCTATTTGTCTTTCTTTTTCTTTTATTTGTTTTTTTCTTTATTTTGTGTGTGTGTTTACTGCTGTTCTCTCTCATTTCAGCCAGCAGTGACTGCTGGTGCCAGTGAAAGGGAAACTGCAGTGGTGGCCTTAAATACAGAGCCATGGGAACCTTTCTCGCTCACCACAGGATCCATAGTCCCAAGAGCATGAGATGCGATTGCTTATCTTTGCTCTTTATCCTGATACCTAGCTCTAGATGTGGACTCAGTCACGGAGAATGTGTGGAGGAGCAGGAAAGCAGAAAGGAAAGCAGAGAGAATGAGGGCAATGGCAGAGAAGAAGAAACTCCAGAATGGAATTTCTTAAAATTGTTTCATTTCCTGGGTTCAGTCCCAAGATGCATTTACATAGATCTTTCCCTAAACAGAATATCAATGATTTTTAATACTGAACTGATAGCATCACAATGAACTAGTTATTAAGAACAGGAAAGGAACAAAAGAAAGGACATATATTATAGGAATGTTCCCTGCTAAACAATGGGGGAGGGAACCACATAGGGAAGAAAGATGCATGCCCAATAAAATTGGGGTGACATAGGCAAAGTACTTGCTTCTCAATCACACCTGGGAGCAGAGATGGTTGGCCAGAATAAGCCTGGCCACTACAGCACAGGGATTTGGAACACATAATCCCCAGAACAAAGGAGCCTGCTCTCTTGTACTCCTGTGCTTTCAGAACTCTTGGGACCCTTTTTGCTTGGAGTGAACTGCCTTGGCTTTCTTGCATTAACCCATATGGCTCACAGCCATGTGGACCCACACACAATGGACTAATGGACTACTGCTAGCCTGGTACTGAATTGGACCAGCTCCAACATGGAAAGGAAACTCTGACACGGGCTCTGATTTTAGCTCTGTGGAAACCCCAACTACACTTCTTCTATGACTGGACTAAGGAAAATGGGACTTCGGAAACCTAGGGGTGTAATTCCATGGAAATAAAGATTTCTATTATGTCTCATCCTTCCATGTGAGTCCCAGAAAATGGCTTTTCCCATGATATCCTAATAACTCCATCCCAAGCAGTAACAGGGGGAAATGAGGCCTGCTCCCCTCCTGATAACAGAACAACAACAACAAAAATCACCACCATCCAGAAACAGACTTCCTGCTGAGTGGTGTATATGTGAGACAGTTCCAAATAGCACTAAAAGGTTTTTTTAAAGCTACAAAATTATACTTATTCAAGATCAATACGTCCTAGAGATACCCCAAATACTATAATGCCTATAGTTAATAGTAATGTATTATAGTCTTAAAATTTTGCTAAGAGAGTAGAACCTATGTTAAGGACTCTTATCACACACACACACACACACACACACACACACACACACACACAGAGGGCAGAAGGAGACTTATGAAGGTGTTGTATATGGGTTTGACAGAGATTGTGGCAATAGTTTTATAAGCATTTGCTATTCTCCAAACTCATAAAGTTCTATATATTAAATTTGTATAGCATGTTTGTGTCACTTGTACCTCAGTAAAGCGGTAATAAAAACTGAGGACCATAAGGAAATACAGCCTTCATAGAAAGCCAAAGCCAATAAGTTATATTGTATATATAAAACATATAAACAAATAAAAATCAGCATTTTATGTTAGGATTCAAACAAGAATAAGATATTTATGGCATAATTCTCAAAATGTCCAGGACACAATCCAAACTTATTGAGCACTGAAAAATCAAAAGTCTCACTCACAAGATAATATACTAAAATAAAAAGTAAAATAAAATTTAAATTCAAAATAATGCACATGCTTATGCTATAGATAAAAACATAAAAGCAGCTATAACATCCATTCTCTAAGTAAGGAAAGTGAAAACAGACAGTTTAAAGCAGTAAAATAAAATGCACAAAGATAAATAAAGAGGAAATATTTGAACTGCAACATAAAATAACCACAATAAGAAATTCACTAGGGGGGGGGGGGCTCAATTAGAATAATGAACATACTGGGGGAAAATATCACTGAAGTTGAAATTTGACAATTCAAACAAAAGAGTGAAAAATAATAATACTTAAAATAAGAATGACAAAAATTTATAGAGTCTTAGACATCAATGTGAAAAACTAAAAAAGTTTAATATTTATAGCTTAAGTATTCTAGAGGGAAAGGAGACCAAGAGTAGAACAGGAAAAAATATTTTGAAGAAATATAGTTGAAAGCTTCCAAATATAAAGACATACAGTTACAGATTTAAGAAGCTGAGAACATCCCAAACAGGTAAAACTCAAACTAAACCATATCAGCCACATGATAATGAAACTATTAAAAATTAAAGTCTATAAAGATGCTTGATAGCTGCTAGAAGAAATTCACACATTACTTATAGGGAAACAAATACATAAATGACTGGGGATTTCTTTTGTCTTTCTTTGATAGCCATTTTTTTTCCTTTTCATTCTTGATGTTGTTTGTTTGATTGTTAGTGTGTGTTTTTTGGTTTTGCTCTTTTAATTTTATCCTTTTGTTCTTTTCCTCATTTGTTCTATTATTTCATTGATAGCTTAATTAGTTTCAGTTACCAACTCAGACCTATATGCTCTCTATTCTCCTTTTCCAAAAATAGATGAATACATAGATAGATTAAAGGAAAGGAACAAATTATGTATTTTTATATATAGTATAACTTTTAATAGATTTTAATTATTTTTAATTATTATTTCTACTATATTTTTGAGAATTTTTTTTTACTTTTCTTCTTATACATTCATTCTCTTTCTACCTCCTCTATACTGAATCATGGCCATTTCCACATTCATTCAATTCCTTTACTTTACCTTCTGGAAATAAGCTCTGCCACTTCAGATTCAGCTTCCCTGCTTCTTTTCTGGGTGTTTGTTCCTTGCAGTTTTTGGAATAGTTGTTGGTTTTTTGGAGTTTTTTTCCCCTATATTCATATATTTTCCCTTTCTTTTTTTCTTCTGTTTCTTTTCTTCTTACTTTTTTACATTTTCCCAATATCATTTTTGCACTCTTTTCCCTCTCCTAATTCTCTTTTCTCTCTGGTGGTCACCTTTATTTGGGCTTATTGGTATCATAAATACTTTCGTGTTTTGTGTGCTCTGTGTCCTGCCTTGTCAAGTAGTATTTTGTAGCTTTTAATCCATGAGGTAGAGAGTGGGCCACATAACCAGACAGCCTGAGAAAAGCGAAAATGGAGAGATAAATAAACAGCCCCCATAAGAAAGAAAAAGAGGAATCACCAGAAAAGGAAGTAAACAAAATGGAGGCAAGCAATTTGTCAGAGAAATAATTTAGAGCAATGGTCATAAGGATGCTGAAAGAATAGAAGGAAAATTCAACAACATGTGTAAGAATCAAAAGGAAATGAAGAAGAACTAAGAAGAAATGAAGAATTCTATAGCTGCAATAAAGAACACAATAGAAAGCATCAATGGTAGATTAGAAGATGTGGAGTAATTAATCAGTGAGCTAGAAGATAAGGTAGGAAAAAGTACCCAAGTATAGCAGCAACTAGAGAAAAACAAAACTTAACAAAACAGGAGGAGAGCCTACTGGAGTTTTGGGACAACAAGAAACAACACAACATCCACATTATCAGGATATCAGAAGGAGAGGAAACTGAGCAATAATAGAAAACCTGTTTGAAGAAATAATTACAGAAAACTTCCCTCATATTGGGGAAGAAAAAACTCACACAAGTCCAAGAAGCTCACAGAGTCCCAAACATGATGAAGCCAAAAAACCAACACCAAGACACATTATAATTAAATTGGCCAACAACAACAAAGTAAGAATCTTAAAGGCAGCTAGAGAGGGACAGAAAGTTACCTATAAGAGATCTCCCATCAGGCTATCAACTTATTTCTCAACAGAAACACATCAGGCCAGAAGGGAATAGAATGAAGTATAAAAAGTGATGAAAAGTAAGGGACTGAATTTAAAAAATACTATACCCAGCAAGGCTATCATTTAAAATTAAAGGGGAAATCAGGATCTTCACAGACAAAGGGAGTTGACTAATATTACCACAAACTAGCAATGCAAGAAATGCTAAAGGGACTGCTATGAAAAGAAGAAATATGAAAGGAAGAAGGAAAACAATCATAAAGAACAAAAATGGTGACAAATATTTATCAATAATAACTTTAAATGTAAATGGTTTAATGCCCCAATCAAAAGACATAGGTAGCTGAATGGATAAGAAAACATGACCAATATATCTGGTGTTTATAGGAGACCACCTACAGAACAAAGGACTCACACAAACTGATAGGGAAGGCATGGAAAAATTTTTTCATGCAAAAGGAAATGAAAAATATGGTGGGGTAGCAATATTATATCTGACAAAGTAAACCTCAAAGTGAGGGCCATAATGAGAGATAACGAAAGCCACTTCATAATACTAAAGAGAGCAATTCAACTCTGGAAAATATATATGCACTCAATGCAGGAACACCCAAATACATAAAACAACTTCTGGAAGATATCAAGGGAGAGGCTGAAAGCTAATCAGTCATAATAGGGGACTTTAATATCCAACCAACACCACTGGATAAGTCCTCAAACAAAAAAATCAGCAAAGAAAAAGCAATCCTAAATGACTCACTAAACTAGATGGAATTAATTGACATCTTCAGAACATTTCACCCCAACGCCACAGAATATACATTCTCTCAAATGCACATGGGACATTTTCAAAGATAGACCACATATTGGGTCACAGGCAGTCTCTTCAAATTCAAGATGATAGAAATCATATCAAGCATCTTCTCAGATCACAATGGCACAAAATTAGAAATCAACTACAATAAAAATAATGGAAAAATATCAAACACTTAGAGGCTAAATAGCATGCTATTAAACAATGATTGCATTATGAAAGAGATCAAAGAAGAAATAAAAAGCATCCTGGTAACAAACAACATTGAAAATACAACAAAACAAAAATCTATGGGACACAGTGAAAGCAATGCTGAGAGGAAAGTTCATAGCTCTACAGGCTTACCTCAAAAAAAAAAACAAGAAAAAATGGTAATAAATTATCTAATCCTACAACTCAAACAATTACAAAGAGAGCAACAAGAAAAGCCCAGAGTAAGCAAAAGGAAGGAAATAATAAAGATCAGAGCAGAAATAAAAGACATAGTGACCAAAAAATAATACAAAAGATCAGCAAGTCCAAGAGCTGGCTCTTTGAAAGGATAAATAAGATTGCACACTTTCAACCTCTTTCTATGAATCCAGCATTACCCTAATTCCAAAACCAGATAAAGATACCATAAAAATAAAACTATATGCAATATCCTTGATGAACAAGATGCAAAAATTCTCAACAAAATCCTAGCAAATCGGATCCAACACTATATTAGAAAGATCATACACCATAAACAAGTGGGATTTATTCTGGGGATGCAACAATGGTACAGTATCCACAAATCAATAAATGTGATACTCACATAAACAAATTGAGGGGTAAAAATCACATAATCATATTAATAGATACAGAAAAAATATTTAACAAAATCCAACATTATTTCTTGATAAAAACACTCAGCAAAGTGGGGATAGAGGAATCAAACCTCAACATAATAAAAGCCTTGTATGATAAACCTACAACCAACATCACACTCAATGGGAAAAATCTAATCTCTTCCCATAAGAATGGGAAGAAGACAGGGATTCCCACTTTCACCACATCTGTTTGACATGGTAGTAGAAGTGCTAGCCATAGCGATTGGACAAGAAGAAGAAATAAAAAAGGAAAATTGGAAAAGAAGTAAAGCTGTCCTTATTCACAGAGGACATGATACTGTACATAGAAAACCTCAAAAACTTCATCAAAAAACTAATAGACCTAATAAATGAATTTGGCAATGTAGCAGATACAAAATTAACACCTAGAAATCTCTGGCCCTTTTATAGACCAATAATGAAACTCACAGAAAGTCAAACTAAAAAATAAATCACATTTATCATTGTACCCCCCAAAAAATAAAATACCTAGGAATAAACTTAACTAAGGAGGTAAAAGACCTGTACTCAGAAAACTACAGGACATTGAAAAAAGAGATAGAGGAAGACATAAACAAATGGAAGAACCTACCTTGTTCATGTATTGGTAGCATCAACATCATTAAAATGTCCATACTACCCAAAGCCATTTATAGATTCCATGCAAACTTCATTAAAATTCCAACAGCATATTTCACATATATAGAACAAACTCTACCAATATTCATCTGGAATTTTAAAAGGACCCTAAATAGCCACAGGAATCCTGAGGGGAAAAAAAAAGAACAAAGTTGGAGGGATTACAATACCAAATATCAAACTATATTAAAATTCCATGGTTCTCAAAACTGCCTGGAGCTGGCACAAGAACAGACATATAGACCGAGGAAACAGAGAACCCAGAAATCAACACAAGCCGTTATGCTCAATTAATATTTGACAAAGGAGATAAGAGCATATAGTGAAGTCAATACAGTTTATTCAATAAATGATGCTGGGAAATTTAGTCAGATAGATGTAAAAAATTTAAAATATATCACCAACTTGTACCATACACAAAAACAAATTCAAAATGGCTAAAGGACTTAAATATACGATGGCACACCATAAAAATATTAGAAGACTCCAAAGGCCGCAAAATATTAGACACATGTCATAGCAATATCTTTACCAATATAGCTCCTAAGGCAAAATAAACTAAGCAGAAAATAAATAAATGGGACTACATCAAAATAAAAACCTGCACAGCAAAAGAAACCATAAACAAAACAACAAGAAAGCCCACTGTATAGGAGAACATATTTGCCAATACTATTTCAGATAAGGGTTTAATCTCCAAAATATACAGGTAACCCATACAACTTAACAAAAGGAAGATAAACAATACAATAAAAAAAAATGGGCAAATGACCTAAATAGGCACTTTCCAAAGAGGACATACAGACAGCTAAGAGACATATGAAAACATGTTCAAAGTTACTAATCATCTTTGAGATGCAAATCAAAACAACAATGAGGTACCATCTCACACCTGTCAGAATGGCTATCATCAAAAAATCAACAAACTACAAGTACTGGCAAGGATGTAGAGAAAAAGGAGCCCTCATGTACTGCTGGTGGGAATGCAAACTGGTGCAGCCACTGTTGAAGACAGTGGCGTTGCCTCAAAAAGTTAAAAATGGAACTCCCATTTGAACCAATAATCCCACTTCTAGAACTATACCCCAAGAAACTAGAAACACCAATCAGAAATAATATATGCGCACTTTTGTTCACAGCAGCACAATTTACAATAGCTAAGATTTGGAAACAGCCTAAGTGCCCATCAGCAGATGAGTGGATTAGAAAACTATGATACATCTCCACAATGGAATATTATGCTGCTATAAAAAAGAAGGAACTTTTACCATTTGCAACAGCATGGATGGAACTTGAGAGCATGCAGAATGCCGAAAAATAGTAACAAGAGCCACTTCACCATGCTAACTGAGAGCGCTGCCAAGAACATCTACATGGTGTGGACCGGAGACTGCTCAAGGCCAAAACCCTGGAGATGGAAGCATGCCAGGGCATTAACAAAGCACTGGGAAAGCAACTGTGAGAGTTGGAAGATAAGTAGAACTCTGAAATTAGTGCTATGCAGGACACAATCAATAAATTAGAAAATGAATTGAAAACTACAAAGAGTGAAATGGCATGATATTCAAAAGAATACCAGGACCTCCTCAATGTGAATATGGCTTTGGACATTGACATTGCAGCTTATAGGAAACTCTTGGAAGGTGAGGAGACCCTGCTCAGTTTCACCATCGTGGGAAACATAGCCAGCAGCTACTCCTAGAGTCCCCAGATCTTTGGTGATCTGTCTACGGTGGTTTACAGTCTAACTCCTACTTATCCTCTCACTCCTTCCCTTCTTCATACCTCAGCCATGTCCAGGAGGAGCAGATCAAGGTGGAGGAGACCACTGAGGCTGCAAACGCTGAGGAAGCTAAGAATGAACCACCTCTGAAGGAGAAGCTGAAGAGGAGGAGAAGGAGAAAGAAGAGGCTGAGGAAGAGGAAGGAGAGTAAGAGGAAGAAGGAAGAATTTGAGGATGCAAAAGAGGAAGGAGGTGAAGGAGAAGGAGAAGATGCCCAAAAAGCTGCCCAAAAAGATGAAGCTGCTGGGGAGGAGCAAGCAACCAAGAAGAAAGATTGAGTCCCCCTTTCCTTAATTATTTCAGGAATAATCCTCCCACTAATCAATCCATCATTAACCAAGCAGTTGAGTTCCCGATACTATATGAATTAAGAAGTCAATATATATAACATTATGAGGTGACTTCAGTTGGACACTAAATGTTATGCTATGACTTTTCTCCTTATGCAGAGTACCAGTTTGCTTGCAAAGTGTCTTTCTGGCTTGCTGCCAGCCTGTGCATGGTCCATGCTTATGAGTTCAGGATATATGACAATGTGAATAATTCAGATGTTTACAATAAAAACACATGAATACACAAATTCACTAATGTTAATGTTAAAATCCATGGAAAAAATAGTTCTTTGAATTTTTGGTGGTTAAAAATTCAAGACCTCAAATCACGTGCAATAAATAATAAATAAAGTTACACTGAATGACAAAAAAAATACATTAGGGGCCAGGAAACATTCAAAGAACTGAGGAACCATTCCCAAATCAGGAAAGGAAGTCATAGGATGTATATTATTGCTACGAATACAGTATTTCCTATTGCTTATAACATATACATAGATGCCTTTCTATCGCATGAAGTACGTATTCTCATAGAGTAATACTGGTAGATATGTTATAATTATGGCAGTATGTCATAGTCTATCTATATTAATAAAAGGGTAATATGCTAATTAGACCAAGAGACCTTCCAGATGTCCTTCTGGACAAAGCATTGGTGGTGGGACCGAGGCAGAGGAGATTAGGGGTGATCAGGCCAGGAGGGGAGGGCAGTTGGGGGTTATCAGGCTGGCAGGGGGGTGCAGTTGGGGGCAAGCAGGCCAGCAGGCAGACTGGTTAGGGGAGATCAAGCAGGCAGGCAAGTGAGCAGTTAAGAGCCAGTAGTCCCAGATTGCAGGGGGGGAGGGGTGGTCCGACTGCCAGTTTAGGCCCGATCCCAAAGGGGTCCCAAATAAGAAAGGATGCAGGCCAGGCTAAGGGACAACCTCCCCACCCCATACATGAATTTCATGCACCAGGCCACTAGTATACCTATATGTGCCTGACTTCTTTGTTCAGGGGTTAAATATCCCAAATTTTCTCATGCTTGTAGTGGCCATCCTAATTCTGGCCAATGACCCCTGTTCTAAAATGTAACTGACAAGCAAGTATCTTCCCTATTATCCCAACTTTATTGGGCATGCATCTATCTTCCCTTTGTTGAATTCCAGGGCATGTAATGCTGTAGTTTCCTAGTAAAGCTGCCCAGATAACATGCCTGGAATGTCTGGACTTCCCTTTGATCCTTTTCTGTTAACAATTAAAAGGTATTGAGAGGATGAGGACAAACATGTAATACCTCAATCAATAAAGAAATTAAAATTAAAAAAATAAATTATGTATGAATGACTTTTTTAAAAAGTTAATTACAACAGTATCATTATAAGAGCACAAATTTAACTCATAAAAATTAGTGATAATGCTATATAGTACCCTATATATAGCCTTTCAAAAAATGGTGCCAGCCAGATCAGCGTGGCTCAGTGGTTTAGCATTGGTCTATGAATCCGGAAGTCACAGTTCAATTCAAGATCAGAATACATGCCCAAGGCAGCCAATCAATGGTTCTCTCTCATCATTTATGTTTTTATCTCTATCTTCCTCTCTGAAGTCAATAAAAATATATATTTTTAAATGGGACCCAATAAAAATATTTCATAGGCAAAAATAAATACATAAATAAAATACCTTAAATATTACAGCTTACTATATTAATTATGAAGATAAATTTAAAATGTAAATTTTTATTTGTTTGTTAATCCTTACCTAAAGATATATTTTCCATTGGTTTTAGGAGTGAGTGAAAGGGATGGAGGGAGAGAGAGAGAGAAAGAAACATCAATGTTAAGAGAGAGTCATTGATAGCCTGCTGCCTGCATGCCTCATACTAAGAATTAAGCCAGCAACTCAGGCATGTTCCCCAAACCATAATGTAACCATGACCTCCTGCTTCATAAATCTATGATCAACCACTGAGTCATGCTGACTGAGTCCGGGCTAAAATTTTAACTGTAAAACTTTAAATGTAAAGTAATACTTTAGAAGAAAATACTTGTGACTTAGGGTTATTCAAATGATTCTTAGATATAATACAAAAAGAAAAAAATCTTAAAGAAAAATAAGATGAACTAAACTTCTGTTCTGAGAAAACATGTTTAAAAAAATGAAGCATATAGTCATAAAATATTTTCAAATCATATATATGACAAAGAACATATATACAAAAATAAGTAAAGAACTCTCAAATCTCAATAGTGAGAAAATAATCTGAGAATTGCTAAACATCCCTATACATTAGGGAAATGTATATTACAATCATGATAGACTAAAACATGCCTATTTGAGGCAATAAAATTAAGACAATAACAGTAAAAATAATGAGACTGTCATGGTGGCAAGGACATAGAGAAACTAGATCTTTCATAAATGTCTAGTGGAGATGGAAAATGGTGTAACACCTCTACAAAAGAGTGTGGCAGTTTCTTAGAAGGTTAAACATCCACGTAGTCTATGACCCAGCAATATCATTCTTTCTTATTTACACAAAGGATATAAACAAGTCATATTTACACACAAATCAATACAAAATGTTAATTGCAGCTTTACCCATAATAGTTTTAAATTGGAAACTGCAAATGTCCTTTCCTAACTGAATCAATAAACAAAAGTGTAGTACATCTGTATAGTAGAATACTGCACAGCATCAAAAAAGAAACAAGCAATTCATTCACACAGTAACATGAATGTATCATAAATGCATTTGATAAATAAAAGAAGCAAGTTTCAGTAGCTATATATATAAGATTCAATTTACATGACATGTTGGAAAAGACACAATGACATAGTGGAGGGTGATCAGGGGTTGCCAGTGATTAAAAGGGAAAATATAACTGCACATGGATAGAATATGAGGGAGATTTTCTTTCTAGGGGTGGTAAAACTATTACATATCCTGAGTATAGTGGTGCTTTCACAAAACTATACTTGTGTCAAATTTGGTAAAACTATACACTAAAATGAAAATCTATTTTATTGTATGTTGATTTAAAAATAAATAAATATTAATAGGTTCCATAAAGAGTCTGGGAGAAGACCCTCTGTAATTTGGTGCTGACATTGAAGTACCTGTTACTTTGCTTGGTTTCCTACAATTAATCTGCTCACACCTTGTGCACTCCACTTTCTAACCAAGACAAAATCTTGTGTATGAGGCTTTGATTGCCTTTTTACCCTATTCACATCCCATTTTCCTATTCACTTCCCACTTTCCACTTACTTCCTTTTTTCTCTTCAGTCCTTCCACAAAATCTCCCTTTTCCTTTTTTCAATGCCATTATCTTTCTTCCACTCATTTTAATTACAACAGGTGCTTAATGTGCACTGTAGAAGAGAAGTACTCTAAATTTTCTTATTAAATGTCCCAAATTTGACAGATATTTTATTAACCAGGCTCTGAAACTGAGATGTTAACTCAGATATTTTCTAACTATAAAAGAAAGCACTTTAAATGCAAAATTGATAGATTTTTCCCAGTACATACAATGCTTTGTAGTTCCTAATCCTATATAATAAATAGGTCATATGCAAACTGACCCCCACATAGTATACATGACCCCATATAGTCAAAGATGGCCAGCAGTGGAGGATAGTTGGGGGGACCAGGCCTGCAGGGAAGGGCAGTTAGGGGTGACCAGGCCAGCAAGGGAGAGCAATTGGGGGTGAACAGGCCTGCAGGGGAGGGCAGTTAGGGGCAATTGGGCTGGCAAGGGAGAAGTTAGGCATTAACAAGGCTGGCCATTGAGTGGTTAGTAGGTGATCAGGCTGGCAGGCAAGTGAGTGGTTGGGAGCCAGCAGTCCCGGATTGTGAGAGGGATGTCCGACTGCCGGTTTAGGCCTGATCCCTTGCTTCTTTTTGATAGATAAAATAAGCAAGTTTTAATAGCTATATATATCAAGATTCAGTTTACACAATGGCATGGTAATGGACACAGAGGGACTGGTCATAGTAGATGGAAAAGACACAGTGACATGGTGGAGGATTGGGCCTAACCGGGCAGTCAGACATCCCCTGAGGGATCCCAGATTGGAGAGGGTGCAGGCTGGGCTAACGGACACCCCCCATGCACAAATTTTGTGCACCAGGTCTCTAGTCAAAATATAATGAACATTATTTAATTCATAATTAACAAGTGCTTCTAATTCAAATTTAATTAATATCTGTTTTTACTAATGTTTTCAATTTTATTGAATGCCTTCTAGAAAGATATATGAATGATGCCTCTAGATTGTTTTGTTAACATTGCCATAAAATTAAATCAAAGTTTAGTTTAGTAATGATTTAAAATTTTTTGCCAAAACCAGTTTGGCTCAGTGGATAGAGCATCGGACTGCAGACTAAAGAGTCCCGGGTTGGATTCCAGTCAAGGGCATGTACCTTGGCTGCAGGCACATACCAAGTAGGGGGCGTGCAAAAGGCAGCTGATCGATGCTTCTCTCTCATTGATATTTCTGACTTTCTATCCCCCTCTCCCTTCTGCTCTGTAAAAAATCAATAAAATATATTTTTAAAAATAAATAAATAAATAAAATTTTCACTTCACCTCACACGAAGGTATTTTATAGCAACATGAATTTGTAAATACATGTTATGCTACACAGAAATTCTGCCAACTGTTAGTGTCACAATGTTCATAAAAACATAACTATATACAACTGTAAGAAGCAGTACATGTTTAATGTACCAAACACTTGTATTTTTTATTGAAATCAACATCTGCTCTTTCTCTTGTTTTAGCACTGAAAAAGCTAAGTTGATTGTCTAAAGAAAGATTAAATAACAGATGTTACCATTCATATATAAAGTATCCTCATTCAAAGTATCTAATTATAATACTACTCTCAATGTATTAATATAAATTAAACTTATGGTTATAACTTTGCTTAACATGTTTGCTATTTCAAAATATTTATTAATAGTGTTTCTCTACTTGCTGTTATGCTAAAATATTTAGTAAATGAAACAGTAAACAGTTGGTGGTGAGATATATCCTAATATAAAAACCCCTGGGTCTGTCATGACTGGGAGGCTCGATCAACCAGAAGTCAGTCCTGTAGTAAGTGTTGGGTTGCTGTAGAGATCCAGCACTGACTGCTATAGCTGCAGGCATGGTGACCTAGCACTAACTGCTGAGGGGGCTACAAATCAGGCCCAGAGATAAGCATGAAGAGAGAAGCAGAGTCTGATCTATAGCATCTGTGGCAGCTGTTGTCAGCACTTGCCTCTCCCTTTCCAGACCTGGTCAGCAACCACACCTCCATTTCTCTCCGGCCTCCAACTTTCTTTCTTTCTTTTTTTTTAATATATATTTTTAATTGATTTTTTTTTTTACAGACAGGAAAGGAGAGGGATAGAGAGTTAGAAACATCAATGAGAGAGAAACATTGATTAGCTATCTCCTGCACATCCTCCACTGGGGATATGCCCACAACCAAAGTACATGCCCTTGACCGGAATCGAACCTGGGACCCTTGAGTCCACAGGCCAACACTCTATTCACTGAGCCAAACTGGTTTTGGCTACAATTACTCTTTAATTCTATAATAATTTCAAAACAAAAAAGGTGATCAATTAACAGAAAATTAAAATTAGAATCATTAGCAAACAGGAAAATTTAATACAATTACAACAGATTGGCAGGAAACAAAGTAAGAAATATTGGCTAAAGTAGAGGGTAAGTTATCTGAAATACTACTAGTAGAAGTGTAAGTAAGTACAACTTCTTTAGAAAACCATTTGGGTTTATGTAGTACATTTGAGGATATTAATATCCACGACCTAACAAATCTGCTCTGAGGTGGACAATCTAGGGAAACTCATACACATACATGTCCATCAGAAAAAATGTCAAGAATATCTATAGCAGCATCTCAATACTAGCCGAAATCTCAAAACAATTCAATATACATCCTGTGGAAGGAAAATTATTAACTAGCCATACAAACATAGAACAATCAAATGTACTAAACTCCACATGTAAATATGTGTATTATAAAAACAATATTGATCGAAAGATGCAAACAAAAAATACTATGATTACATTTATAAAAAATACAGTATTATATCTTTTTAGGGAGATATAGATGGAGAGAGTCTTAGTCCATGGGTTGTCATAAAAAACAAAAATACCATAGAATGGCTGCCAAGAAACAAACACTTATTCTCACGGTGCTGGAGGCCTGAAGGTCCAAGATTCAGGTGCTGGCAGACCCAGTGTCTGAGAAAGCCTGTTTCCCGTCAATAAGCTGCATCTGCCTGTTGTGCCCTCACTGGAGGAAAGGACAGAGGAGCTCTTCTGGGTCTTTCTGTTGCTGGAGTTGTTTTGGCATTTATTTGTTTGTTTGTTTGCTTGCTTGCTTATATTTAAGTGTACAATGTCCTATTAATTTCTGGTGTACAATACAATGGTTCAATATTTATATACCTTACAATGTGACCACCACACTGTTCCCAGGGTCTTTTCAACAAGCACAGATCCCATTCAGAAGCGGCTTCTGTCCTCATGACCTAATCACCTACACACTTCACATTGGGTTTGGGATGTCAACATATAAAAGGAGGAGAGGTGGTGAGTGCAGACAAAAACTTTCACTGTATAGAAGTTGGTGAAAAGAGGAAAATAAACAAATAAGTAATTACCATAGTCAGCATACTGTGTTTTTAGTAGAATGCTTTTAGGATATATACTAGCTGGTAAAAATATTAAAACTACAAAGCTAATTACCATAAAAGTTAGCATAGTAGTTTCTTTTGAGGATGGAAGGGGTGATCAAGCAAAATCTCATGAGGTATTACTTCTGGACAGGTAGCAAGTTTCTTTCCAACCTGGATGGTAGTCACATGGCCCTTAGCTTTACAATTATCTTAGGCTGTGTGCTATAATTTTATGCACTGTTTTCACATATTTTAAAAGAAAAGTGCATAGACATATTTGATTTAAGAAACGTGTAATCCAATCTGAGACTTCAAAATCTGAACACTCCAAAAACATTTATAAAGTTTAATGAATAGAAGAAAGTTCAGTTAAGCAAAAGTTTACAAAGTGCTTACTAAAAATGTCATTTGACTCTAAATTTAGAAATTTGGTATGAAATGAAGTATGCATGAAGGTGAAACACATTTTCCCTTATATTTTGTGATTTAGAATCTTAAATTTATGTGAAACTGGGAATAACAACTTGGTTCACCATTCAGTATAATATTCTAAATTAATGCCAACCTGACAGATTTGATATAGTGTATTCTTAATAACTTGATATACTAAAGAAGTGAACACCAATTATAGGAACACGACAAAATCATCTGGGAAGTAGAAGAAGTAATACAATATTATCACTTCCAATAGTTTATTATTCAGGCAAATCATAATCTCAAAAAGAATATACACTCTCTGTGGCAAATTCAACATCCATAGTAAAGTAATTTAGTCCTTTATGGACTAGGTTACATAGCTAGAAGGAGATCTAGTAACTAAATAGATCTCTTTAAATCTTTAGGCAAACAACTTTTTCAGTGAAGTTTTTATTATTATTATTTTATATTTTGTATAATATCTGTTGCCATTCCCACTTACCCAATTGTTCACTAACAAGGGTTTAAATAAACCCAGTACATGAGAAGTTACCTTGAATTCTTCCTTTGGTGTTGTAGTAAGATTTTCTCACAGTCTTTTTTGACACTATAGCTTCTGTATCATAGAATTTTTTTTATTTCCACTGAATTTTTTCTCACCCCAATCATTATTCAATCATAGTTTTTCAATTATGGCATAAATGAGTGTAAGAACTTCCCAATATGCATAATTATGTCCTGATAGTTCTTTCCACACCATTTCTGGTATCGAAAACAATGTTGGAATCATGGACATTCCTTTCTCCACTTTGATTTCCCTTTGACGAATCCACATTCAGTAATTTATTTTTCCACTGGACATTTTCTTTAATTTAAATCCTGATCTATATGTCAGGGACCTATCGCCACCCTAAGTTTACTTAGAAATACTCTCTTCTAATATCTCCCTTTCAATACTAGGTCATTTCAGCACTAGTAGGTTTGGTTCAGTGGATAGAGCATCAGCCTGAGGACTAAAAGGTCCCAGGTTTGATTTTGGTCTAGGACACATGCCTGGATTGCAGGCTGGATCCCCAGTAGGGGGCATACAGAACGCAGTGATGAATGATTCTCTCTCATTGGTATTTCTATCTCTCTCACTCTTCTTTTCTCTGTGAAGTCAATAAAAATATATTTTTTAAAATGCTAGGATATTACATGTCTTCCCAGTAATTAATCAAAAAACTTACAAGCACATAAAAAAATTTCTTCAAAGATTCAGTTCATAGTTTCAGAATCCCAACTACATATGCAGATTTCCTGAGCCAATTTTGTCAATGTCTCTCTGTGACTTGGTGATAGCACTTTCAGACCATGGGTCATATCAGTCTGATTCACACAAGGGCCTAAAGACCAATTTCAGTGTCCTAACTGTTTAATTGAATATTCTAGACATAAGTCTGGTCAAGGTTCAGCCATACAGTTTATTGGAATTGGCAATTCATTGACATGTGACTGTTACTGAGAATTGTCAAAGACAGTGTCTTTTCTGAAAAATTTGTTGGGATGAGGGGATTGTTATTATATAAGTAAGCATTTGTTACTATAAACAAAATCTAGTTTTTTTAATATTTCTAAAGATATCTACCATATAAATTACCCTATTTTAAATATAAATTTTGAGTAATATTAGTAGCTAAGCTAATAACTGATAAATACTATTTTTCTAAAAACTAAATATATTTTTGTAACATAAATAAAAGGGGTAATATGTAAGGGACTGCACATAAGACTCTACATGAAAAAACACATTTGCTGTTAGTTTTCAGTTACCATAAAACTCAATTTTTAATTTGAAACCAAAGTTTTGCAATAAAGAATACTCAGCTTTCACAGAAATTATTTGTTTCTAGTTTTTTTTATTTTGCCATTTCCTCAAAATACAATTTTGTATGATATTCTGTGAGAAACAAATTAACAATCCTGCAATATGTTGTTGTTTGTGGTTTCTGAAGGAAATTAATAACATCTGTAGTTGGAAATTTTGTTGAAACCAAATCTCCAATGAGTGGTACCACAAATGCTATTATAGACTCAGAAAATTACTGTCTACATAAAAATAAAAATCCGTGTTTCAGGCCATTATTATTTCCTTGCCTCAAGTTAATTTCCTCTGCACCACCTTTTCCACTGATGACAGCCACTGGAGTTTTGACTAACCACAAAACATTACTGTTCAGATGCCACAAATAGCACAAAGCACACTCATATTGGAAAAATCCCGAAGATAGCAGTGATCTCATTCCAGGCTGAAAATATATTTTTTTTCAGGATGATGAACAGATAATTCACTTAACCTCAGAGGCATTCTTGAACTCATAATATTTTAGTATAAATATCTGTAGCAATATTTTTCCTACTTACCACCTAGGTCTTATTTGCATGTCCAATAACATTGTGAAGAGAAAAATGTGTTTGTAAAATAGTGATTATGTAAAAAAAAAAAACAGCAAAAATATTACAGAATGAGTAACATTGAAATTATGCTAAGTGTGCTAACAAATAGAATTTCTTAGCAGTTAGGCCAAGAACCAAACTAGTCTCTGGGCTTTTCCAAATTCATGAAGTGACATGCAATCTTGTCAGATTTGTTGGCCTCTTACTTGGACAATGTTGGTATTCTAACTACAGAAATCCACATTTTCAGAAAATACATAAGCTTTCAGAAATTAAGCAAGCATATTTGGTTTTACTCTTTTCCTGCTTCCTTCTACTTTCCCAAGATTATTTCTTTCTAAGAACCCCCATACTCATGATATGGCCAAAATAGTACAGTTCTCCCAACAATGTTTCAAGATTGATTTGGTAATGGACACACTTGTTCATCTTTCTGGTGGTTCAGAGGAAGGTGCTGGATAGGTATAGACCCAGTGAGAAGATATAGATATGAAAATCATGTGAAAGGCGGTGTAATAGTTGGGATAAAGGCAATGCCATCTAGAACAAAGACCTGTCATAAATATGACAAGAGAAATAGAGATCTAAGTGGTGTACATACAAAATACATAGGATGTAACAACTCTTTTAATGTAAAACATGAAGAAAATTGAGGCTCCTTCACTCCCTATGACTTTGGCTGTCCTGGTAAAAATATGATTTCAGGCAATTAGAAGTATCTTTTTACAAACTTAGAATTTGGATACATGAGACTGAGCCACTTGCTATTGAGCACTTGAGATGAAACATATAAAGAGCTCAGACACCCAGAGAAGAGCAGAAATGTAATGACAGAGAAGTTCAGTTATAAATGAACCACGATAAACAGAAATTTGAATTTCTGGTGACCTTTAAATTCCCAGTTGCTCTGCATAAGAGGCCTATATCTATTTTGGTCTGTTTGTGAGTTTCTGTGAGACTATGGTATGTACCTATATAAAAACCAGTTACCTGAGATGATTCAGGTGAGTCTTTTGTTTCTTGTAGAAAGAAAGAAAGAAAGAAAGAAGGAAGGAAGGAAGGAAGGAAGGAAGGAAGGAAGGAAGGAAGGAAGGAAGGAAGGAAGGAAGGAAGAGAAGGAGGGAGGGAGAGCGGAAGGGAGGGAGGGGGGAGGAAGGGAGGGAGAGAGGGAGGAAGAAAAAAGAAAGGAAAGGCGGGAAATAAGGAGGGAGGGAGGAAGTAAGGAAGGAAGAAAAGGAAGGAAGAAATAAAAAGAAAGGAAGGAAAGGTAGGAGGGAGGGAGGAAGAAAGAAAGAAAAGGAAGGAAGGAAGGAAGGAAGGAAGGAAGGAAGGAAGGAAGGAAGGAAGGGAGGGAGGGAGAAAAAGGGGGGACTGAGAAAGAACATAAATTGAAGAGAGATCTTTATTAATAGTGATGGGATTATAAGGGGGTTAAAGACATAAGAAACAAGAAGGGAAAACTGTAGACAAGCGGCATAGACAAGTAATTACACAGACATATAACTACTTTCCATTAATGCACTCAAATGATCCTAATTGAATACTGAAAGAGATTATATATTCATATGACAGAAACCTTAAGGAAATTTGTCTATAGATAAGTTTAAACTGAACCAAATTGAAGGAAAGGCTGGTACCAAATTATAGAGTCCTTAAAAAGCACCTCTATATTATTTCAGAATCATTTATAATAGCCAGGACATGGAAGCAACCTAAGTGCCCATTAATAGTTGGATAAGAAAGATGTGGTACATAATATACACCCAAGTATTACTTGACTATAAAAAATGAAATCTTATTATTTGTGCCAACATGGATGAACCTAGAGGGTATTATGCTGAGTGAAATAAGTGAGAAGGAGAAAGACAAATATCATATAAATTCACTTATATGCAGAATCTGAAGAACAAAATTAATGAATAAACAAAACAGAAACAGATTCATAGAAACAGAAAACATACTGATAATTGCCAGATGGGAGCGAGGTTGTGGGACTGGGTGAAAAAGGTAAAGGGATAAATAAGTATGCATTGGTAGTTACAAAATAGTCATGAGGATGAAGAGTACAGCATATGGAATGTAGTTATTAATATTGTAATTTCTATGCATGGTGACTATATAAATGTCTAACCACTAATCTATACACCAGAAACGAATCTTATCTAATAAACTAGTAATATGCAAATTTGACCGTACCCTAGCCACACACACCAGCCATGCCCACCAGCCAATCAGGAGCAAATTACGCAAATAAACCCCAAACAAGATGGCTGCCACCACTGAGAGCAGGGGGGAGGTTTGGGTTTCTCCGGCAACAGAGGAAGCCAAGCTTTCTGCCTGCCTTTGCCTGTCTAGGCCTCAATGATACAAAGTTTCAATGATAAAAGATACATAATCCAAAGGCAGCTAGGGAGCTGGAGAGAAAAAGAGGCTAGGGTTGTCGAGGCGATGGAAGAAGCTAAACTTCTGCAGCCCTAGTGCCTAGCCCTCCACATTAGGCTACAAAGTTTCAAACAGAAATGGCTGCCGCCATGGAGTGAGCAGAAGGCTTGGCTGCACTCTAGGCTACAAAGTTTCAATTGTAGAACATAAATTAATTTCAGATCCCAAGGCCTCCGTTTGGGTCGCTGGGGGTGTGGATGGCCTGCAAATCACCATAGGCCCCTCACCCAGGTCACCCTACACCCTAAGGGAACCTCCACCCTGATCCAGGATACCCTTTAGGGCAAACCAGCTAGTCCCCAACCATGCACCAGGCCTCTGTCCTATCTAATAAAAGAGTAATACACAGATTGACCATCAGCTCAACACACAAGAGGGGTGCCCCCATGTGGTCAAAGATCCTGCCCCCACGTGGACGGACACAATATGGCCACCACAAGATGGCCAGCAAGGGAGGGCCGTTTGGAGGTTCCAGGCCCTGCAAGGAAGGGCAGTTGTGGGCCATCAGGCCAGCAGGAGAGGGCAGTTGGGAGGGACCAGGCCTGCAAGGGAGGGCAGTTGGGGGCTATCAATCCTGCAGGGGAGGGCAGTTAGGGGTGACCAGGCCAGCAGAGGAGGGAATTTGGGGACAAACAGGTTGGCAGGGGAGCAGTTAGACATCAATGAGGCTGGCAGGGGAGTGGTTAGGGGTTGATCAGGCTGGCAGGCAGAAGCAGTTAGGGGCAATCAGGGAGGCAGGCAGGCGAGGAGTTTGGAGCCAGCAGTCTTGCATTGTGAGAAGGATGTCCGACTGCCCATTTAGGCCCGATTGGGATCATCCCTTGAGAGGTCCCAGATTGGAGAGGGTGCAAGCTGGATTGAGGGACCCACCCCCCCCTTGCATGAATTCCTTGTACCGGGCCTTTAGTATAAAATAATATTGAATATCAGCTAGAATTGAAAAATAAAAAAATAAATTTATTTGGCCAGGATAGTTTTGTTTATAGTATAAGGATTTATGGGTAGCATTTTTTAGCCTTACATTTTATTTTTTCATTTTATGAATAAAATGAAATGTTAGAAAATAAAGCTACTTGTAAAAAAAGAACTAAAACTTTTACAAATTAATAAGTATATAAAGCTGTGCTAAATAGTATAGGAAATTTAGTGAGAAAAACACCACTCATATTTTTTAAAAGTGCAAAATTAGCTTTATGTTTATTAGAAAAAATTCACAAACCCCTCCCTACTCTACTGCTGAGTAACTATCAAGACTCATAAAATGGTAATATGCTAATCAGAGCAGGTGACCAGACATCTTCTGGACATCTGACTTCCTTCAGGACAAAGCCACAGTGGTGGGTGCTAAGGCAGAGGCAGTTGGGGGCCATCAGGTTGGTATGGCAGGGCAGTTGGAGGCCATCAGTCTGGCAGGCAGATAAGTAGTTAGGAGCCAGTGGTCCCATATTGTGAGAGGAATGTCTTTTTGTTTAAGAAACTGCCAATTTGTTACCTAAAATTGTAATTTTACATTTCCACAGACAATGTATAAGTGATCCAATTTCTCCATATCTCGCTAACATTTGGTGTTGTCACTATTTTTCCCATTTTGATAAGTTTTAGCTCAATGTGGTAAGCTAAATGAGCTTATTTTATTGCATTTATTGATTAACACAATTATGCACAAGTTTTAGGTACATAATTCCAGAACACATCATTTGTACCCTGTATTATGTGTTTGCTTCCCCAAGTCAAGTGTCTTTCCATTGTGGTTTTAATTTGCATGTCACAATGGCAAATAATGGTGAACAACTTATTTTCATGTGCTTGCTTGCCATTTGTATATCTTCCTCAGCAAAATACCTGTGCTCATTTTCTAATTTGTTTGTTTTCCTATAGAATCCTCTATGTACTCTAAATACTAGGTCTTTGTCAGATATATGCAGTTTGAAGTGTGTAGCTTGTCCATTCATCCTTTTTAACAAAAATGTTTACCAAAACACAAGTTTTAAATTTGACAGTCTAATGTATTGATTTTTCTTTTTATGAATTGTTCATTTGACATAAAATCTAATAACTCTTTGTCTATTCCTAGATCTCAAAGATTATCTCCTAAAATTTTTTTTTTACTTTTATGGTTTTACGAATTACTTTTAGGTCCATGATTCATTTTTGAGTCATGGTTTGTCGTCACAGCCTTGAAAGTATGAAATGTTAGGTTCACCACCATTTGCTGACGTGTGTGGGTGGGGACACATTTATTGTTATTTTGTTTGTTTTCCTGCAGTGTTTGGATGAGATACAACTGCTATTGCTTATAAATTTCCTTGCCTTTTGGTAGAGATAGGTGGTTAGCTGACTTCTAGGGAGGCTTTTATGAAGTTGTCACTTACATTGAATTTGCATTGTTTTTTATCTATAAACAATGTACAAGTACAACTTTACACACAAGATCATTGTGAATGTTAAGCAAGTTAATATACTTAAAGAATCCATAAAAGTATGTGGTATTTAATCAGCAATTAACATATGGTATATATGAATGATATATATTTGTTTCTATTTTATTTCTAACTAATGAATTTAATGTACCTAAATAACATTCTATATTCTAGCAGTGCATATTTTTAAAATTCACATATATGGACACGAATTGAACTCTAATAGTTTCAAAGTTAATCATTGAAAGTTGTCCTGGAAATCACATTTTTAATATAGATATTATACATTTTATTATAAATTCTGCAAGTAAAGGGAGCAATTTAATTCCCCTAGGTCTATTACATAGGAAGACATCAATAGTCATGTGTCTTTGAGGAATGACTGGATAGAATTTCAAAATTAAATTAGGCAGTTAGTGTACACTTCCTATGTTTTAAAATGATATTGAAAAAACAACTTTTATCCATTTTGAGTTTATTCTTGGGCATGTTCTAAGTTGGTTGTCCGGTTTTATTTTTTTTGCACATAGCTCTCTTTATTTCATTGTATGTTCTTGCTTCCTTTGCCAAACATTAGTTGAGCATAGTGGTTTGGGTAGATTTCTGGGTTCTCTGTTCTGTTTCATTGATCTGTGTGCCCGTTCTTGTGCCAGAACCAGGCTGCTTTGATTACAGTGGCTCTGTAGTGTGACTTGATATCAGGTGTTGTGATCATCTTTATCAAGATTGCTGAGGCCATTCAGCATCTTTGTTTGGTTCCATATAATTTTTTGGAGTATTTGTTCCAGATCTGTGAAATATGCCATTGATATTTTAATAGGAATGTCATTGAATTTATAAATTGCTTGAGGTAATATAGATATTTTAATAATGTTGATTCTATCAATCCATAACCACAGTATTTTCTTCCATTTGTTTATGTCTTCCTCTACTTCTTTTGTCAATGTCCTGTAGTTTTCTGAGTATATGTCTTTTACCTCCTTAGTTAAGTTTATTACTAGGTATCTTAATTTTTTTTTTTTTTTTGGTGCAATGGTAAATGGGATTTTTTTCTTTTTCAGTTTCTTTTTTGTGACTTCATTATCCTATATAATAAAGAGCTAATATGCTAATTAAACATCTACAAATAATGACAGCTTTACTTCCTCCTTTGGAATTTGGACACCACACACAAAAATAAGCTAAAAATGGGGGGGGGGGGGACTTAAATGTAAGTTAATGAGGAGGAAACAGGTCTTTCAGAACTTGTGATCTAAATGCAGAGGCGTGGAACTGTGAACAATGCACTGCCCTGAGGGGCGGGGGTGTGGGTGGGGAGTTGTTATGCTGGTGCCAGGACAGATCATCCCATATGGTCTGGAAGCCTTCCTGCAAGCCCAAGAAAGGGAGCAGAACCATATCTGCAAGACAAAGACCCCAAAAGGTTATAAAATTGAAGCCCTATGTGTTTCTTCACTCAGATTTGGAAATTATTCCTGGAGTCTACTAGTGTTAATAAACAGGGTCCCTCCTTTTCTCTAGGAAGCGTGCTTGGTATTTCTTTGGTCTTCTGTAACATATGGTTCCCTGACTGGAAAGATAAACACATTTTGGCTTTGTTTAGCCTCTGGTAAGTGGACAGGGTTTGGGGCCCAGGAGCGCTGGATAGGCCTCTGGGAGGTGAGCAGTGCTGATCTTCACAGAATTGAACCTAGGGAGCTCCAGGCATTCCCAGACCTCAGCCCAGGACCTGGCCGGCATCTGGAGAAAGTGGACAGACACCTCTGGATCTGTCGACAGAATTGGTAGGGTAGGGGCCCCAGTCAGTCAGGCCCATTCCAAGTGAGTGGAAGGAGCTTGATCACCTCCCCGGAAGTTATAGGATTTTGTCAGGTAAATCAGGAATCAGGACTCTGGAGGAGCGTGAATTCAGATTTGATTAAGGAATTATGTGTTCACTCTTCTGTTTGTTTGTATGTGGGACTAGCCAATTTGCTACTGAGAAGGGGGGTTGGATGCAGCCTTAACTCCTCTATGTTCTTACAGACATAGGTCAAGAATTCTGGTCTGGGGTGTGGGTGCCAGGAGTGCCCACCTGGGGAGTTGGGCATTTTATCTGCTCAGCTCCAGTCTGCGCTAGTCTGAGAGAGTGTAGATCGGATGTTTGTCTGTCTTGACATAATTATCGGCTGATTAACCGGTCTGTGTGAAAGTGAAAGCTGCTTTGATTTTTCTGTTTGCTCATCTGGTTAAAACGTTTGATTTGCTGAAGGCTGAACCCATGATGGTCTGCAAAAGTCTCAAACAATGCTGTTGAATTAGTTTTCTCAGAGATCTTGGCTCTCTATCATGGGAGGAATCAGCCAACTTAGAAAAAATTTCTATGTTTGTCTGACTGGGACTTTCAGGGGCAGGGCTCACAGCTCCACAGGGCAGAGAGATATTAAGGGCCCTGCCCCCTGCCTCTGCTGAATTAAGGATCTTTTCTTTCAGGAGACCCTCCAGGCTTTTCGTAAAATTTCCCTGCACACTTGTCATCCTCTGCCTTCTTTTCCAGGCTAAGAGTCATTTTCCTCCTCAGGTCAGACCCCAGCCTCCGGGAGGGAGGGCTACTACAGTGACAGCCTGTAGTTTTCTCCAAAATTCCCGCTGTTTCTATTTCTCCCCCTCTGTGGGCACTGTCTTCCTCTAACTCACAATAGGAAATAATACAGGCCAGTGTCGTTTGGCTGGCTGGTTAAAAGAAGACAATGGGCTCTGGAATCTGTAAAAGTGGCCAGGAATGAAGCTGGTCAAATGTACTGAAAGGTTTGGTACCTGTCGCTGCTAGCAGAGGAGAGGCTGACATCCCCTTCCAGTGCACTCCCTTGGGAGAAGCCTGATTGCTGCTCTGCCACAGGGGACGGGGACTAAGGCAGGGGCCTGGTACCCAACCCACTGCCACAGGAGCGCTTTGTAATACGTAGGGCTGTTTCTAACTGCTGTTTTGGACTGGCAGCTTATGGCAGGACCCTGTGACTAGTAAACAGGGTTAACAAAAGGGCAAAGAAAAGGTGCTCTCTCTGGACCTAGGAGGGAGCCTTCAGGACTTTGAGATTCTCCAAGAGAAAGAAGTCTGACTGAGGGACTGGCCGTGACCCCATTAGATTGGGAGGACCGGAGGCTGCATATTGAACTTGTAGACTACAATTTGTTAGGCAGAGGTCCAAGCCCAGTTGTATAGGGGTTAAGCTCCCTGAATACAGTGAAGCAACCTTCTCCCATGCCAGAATACATTTTGGAAAATGGAACAGAATGTGTTGTGGCTGGAAAGAGGAACCATCTGCCACACACAGCCGTGACAGTGGCCTGCAGTAAACTGTATATATAAAAAACATAGAAGATGCCTGCGTCTTCATGGACATGACTCCATGAGAGTCAAGGATGTTGTGACTCTTGCTATTCTAATTGCTACAGTTTGTCTCTGCCAGGTCACAAGTCTACTTCCTTCTGTGCCCAGGCCTCATCGTCCCTCTGTCAGCCAGCAAGGATCTCTGAGAGAAGACGTCTAACCCATCTCAGCATGGTCATAATTACAGAAGAGAATTTCAAGCCTCATTTTCCCTGAAAGAATTCAGGGCCAGGATCCTTGAGGTAATATATTAGGCAGTAAGACAGACATGAGCAGAACAATTGGCACTACCAGATGTGTATGTGAGACAAGGAGCATAGCCAAAGGGGTTCTCACCCAAAGTCTTGGGCTTTGGAAAAGACCAGTAGTCTACTTGTCCAAGAGACTTGACCCTATTGCATCCGGTTAACCTGTTGGCCTCTGGCCAGTAGCGGCCACAGCTATGCAATTGAGACTTTGCTCAGGAGCACACTGGAATGCTGAATGTCAAATGCTAGAGTCACCCAGTTTCAGGCTCTAGTGCTACCAGCCTCCTTCCTGCTGATGTCCCTGAGGAACCTCTCATAACTGTTAGAGGTCAACAGCTTTGTAAAGACAGCCCACCTAGGCCTCACTGACACCCCACTGGCATCGCAGGATGAGGTACAGTTCATGGATGGGAGCAGTTCTGTCCAGAAAGGAATCAGGTATGAGGGTGCAGTGGTGGTTGCTTTGGACCAAACCATCTGATCTCAGGCACTCACCTGCAGGACTTCGGCACAGAAAGCCGAGTGTATTGCCCTTATTCAGGCTCTCTGGTGGGCAAGAGAAGAATCAGTGACAATTTGTACTGATGGTGGGTATGCGATTGCAACAGCTCATGTATGGAGTGCTGTTGCAGGGTATGGGGACTCCACAGAGGCAAGAGGGAGCCAGGCTGCAGATGAAGCGGCCCGGAAGGCTGACCTGGAAACCAGTAGGGGCTTTACAGATTCTGGTGGAAAAAGGCTGAAATCCATAACTAATTTTACTCAAGTTCTTGCAGGCTTTACCGTCGACCCAGAAAGCAATCCAGAAGCACATCCCTGACGTTCTTCTGATTTGGCCCATTTCTTCCAACAAGGTGACCCTGTTTGGGTAAAGACCACTCAGGGACTGACTCTTACCTGAAGGGGACCACATCCCGTCATCCTGACCACACCACCGCTCTCAGTGTTGCAGGACTGAACACCTGGATACCAGAAACACCCCCTGTGGATTCATTGCTCCACAAAGCTAAAAGAAGCTTGTGGGACAAAGGGGGAGGGGAAAAGAGGAGGAAACTGGTCTTGCAGAACTTGTTATCTAAATGCAGAGGCCATAGACATGTGAACAATGCACTGCCCTGGGGGGCGGGGGAGAAGGGGTGTTGTTATGCTGGTGCCAGGACAGACTGTGGATATGGCCTGGAAGCCTTCTTGTGAGCCCATGAAAGGGGGCAGAACCATATCTGCAGGACAAAGACCCCAGCGGAATATATATAGACAGACTCTCTGCATGTTTCTTCACTCTGATTTGTAAATTATTCCCAGAGTCTACTAGTGTTAATAAATGGCGTCCCTCCTTTTCTCTAGGAAGTGTGCACTGTGCTTGGTATTTCTTTGGTCTTCTGTAACATCATGATACCATAAAAATCCTAGAAGAAAATATAGGCAACAAAATCTCAGACACCTCACCTGGTAATGTGTTTACCAATACATCTGCTAGGCAAAGGGAAACAAAGGAGAAAATAAATAAGTGGGACTACATCAAAACAAAAAGCTCTGCACAGCAAAGGAAGCCATCAGCAAAATGAAAAGGGAATCCACTGTATGGGAGAACAGATTTGTCAATAATATGTTTGATAAAGGGTTAATTTCTAAAGTATATAGGAATTCATGCAATGAAAGGAAGACAATCCAATTTAGAAATGGACAAAGGATCTAAATAGACACTTCTCCAAAGAGGACGTACAGATGGCCAAGAAACATGAAAACATGCTCAAAGTCACTAATCATCAGAGAGATGCAAATTAAAACAACAATGAGGTGCTACCTCATACCTGTCAGATGTCTACCATCAACAAATAAACAAATCGCAAGTGCTGGCAAGAATGTGAAGAAAGGAGAGCCCTAATATACTGTTGTGAAGGTAGACTTATGCAACCTTTATGGGAAACAGTAGGGAGTTTCCTCAAAAAATTAAAAATGGAACTGCCATTTGATCCAGTGATCTCACATATAGAACTATATCCTAAGAATCCCGAAATATCCATCAGAAAGAATGTATGCACCTGTATGTTCATAGCAGCAGGATTTGTAACAGCTAAGATCTGGAAACAGCCCAAGTGGCCATCAATAGATGAGTGGATAAAAAACAAACAAACAAACAAACAAACAAACAAAAACCTGTGGTACACTTACACAGTGGAATACTATGTATCAGTATAAACAGTCTCTCACCCTTTGAGACAGCATGGAGGGAACTGGAAAGTATTATGTTAAGTGAAATAAGCCAGTCAGAGAAAGACAAATATCACATGATCTCACTCATATGTGAAATCTAATGAACAATTTTAATGAATAAAAATAGACCCAGTGACGTAAAAGCATGGAACAGACTGACAAATCTCAGAAGGAAGTTTGGAGTGGGTGGGAGTGAGTAACCAATTTATATGCAGATATGCATAACCCATGGACACAGACAATAATGTGGTGAAGGCCTGGAGTGTCAGGGGGAGAAGGGGTCAATGGAGAAAAATAGGGATACATCTGTAATACTTTCAACATTAACGATAATTTTTTTAAAAAAGAACCTAAGCTTTCTTTTTTCAGCCTTTTCCATTTTCTCACCTTTATTTCTTTCTCTTTTGTTTTCACTCCATTCCCTTCTGAACAATGTAGCCCTGCAGGGCATCTGGGTTTAGGAGACTAACAGGAGTACACATTGCTAATGCAGAGCAAGCATCAAATGAGGAAGAGAACAAATTGGGGAGTCGGGTAGCAGAGTCAGAGCTCAAGTAAGATGCAGAGACTGTTTCATGGAGGGATGGTATGACAGTTTCAGAGTTGCAGGAGCCTTGGAGAGATGTACGGGAGGCTGCCAGCATGGGATCAGAGCTACGCAGGGTATTCACAGAGGAGGTGGCAGCCTGGCACAGGGCTGAACCAACCAAAGAAAGAAGGACATCTGTGTAGTAAGAAGGTGACAAATTGGATATGTATAAGAGGTCCATTAAAATTAATAAACTTGTTGTATATAATGGCAATCACATATTTCACTTTTTGAGGAGGAAGTCACAAGTTAGAGAGAGAGGGATAAAGAATAGTAAACCCCAAAACAATAAATAATAGATGTATACATTTCTTCATCAGCTTTGTCTACTATTACTTAAGATTAATGAGCACATCTCAGAAGACGGCTTTATATGTCAACTTTATTGGGGGGAGGGGGGACAAACAAAACTAAGACTTCTTTGGAGAAATAGTTGATTTCCTAGAAATAGGCTAGGTCAGAGAAATTACAAAAGTAATTTAGTACATTTAGTTTTGCTTAAAATATTTTGAGTGCTTAAAGAATAACAAAAGGACATAGAAATAACTTGAAAGTTCTCCCACACTCCAAAACAGACCATCTAAGCATCAAAAAGTAGGCATAATTATAGTAACACTAGAGGCCCAGCGCATAAAATCCTGCACAAGTCCCTAGGCCTAGCCTGTGATTGAGGCCATAGAAATGCCCCACAATACCCCTTGATACTCACCACCGCCACTATGGCCCTGCAACACTCTGCAACGCTTACTGCCACACCCACGATGTTCCTTGACACTCCTCACCCTGTGACTGCTCTGTGATGCCCTGTGAAGCTCTGCAACACTCGCCTCTGCTGTCCTACAACCATCCACGACACTCCCTGCTGCCACCCTGCAATGCTCTTTGATGCTCCCTGCCCTGCGATTGTCCCACAACACTGCCTTACGATGCTCCAGGAAGCTCCATGCCCCACGACACTCCCCACCCTGCAATGCTCCACGATGCTTGCTATTGCCACCCCATGATGCCTGTTGCCTGCTCCACACTGCTACTGCTCAACAGTCCCCAGTCTGGCTCTGCTGCCACCCCCTATTCGCTGTGGTTCCCCATTTGCCATGCTGTGATCAGAGCCTGCAGGATGGGGGGGAGGGAGGCAGAGGTGGTCAACGGACCTCAGGGTGACTGGTAGAGCGGTCCTTCCAGTTGTTATGCTTATGGTCCTGGCCTTTTATTATATAGGACTAGAGGCCTGGTGCACGAAATTTGTGCACAGGAGGTAGGAGGTATCCCTCAGCCCAGCCTGCACCCACTCCAATCTGGAACCCCTTGAGGGATGTCTGACTGCCCATTTAGGCCCGATCCTGGGTGATTGGGACTAAATGAGCAGTCGGACATACATCTCACAATCCAGGACTGCTAGCTCCAAACTGTTCACCTACCTGCCAACCTGGTTGCCCCTAACTGCTTCTGCCTGCCAGCCTAATCACCCCCTAACCACTACCCTACCTAATTGATGTCTAACTGCTCCCCTGCCAGTCTTTTTGCCCCCAACTTCCCTCCTCTGCAGGCTTGATCACCCCCCAACTGCCCTCCCTTGCAGGCCTGGTCTCTCCCAACTGCACTTCCCTGCTGCCCTGGAACCTCCCAATGGTCCTCCTCTGCTGGCCACCTTGTGATGGCCATCTTGTGTCCACATGGGGGCAGAATCTTTGACCACATGGGGGCAGCCCTGTTGTGTGTGAGTAATGGTCAATCTGCAAATTACTCTTTTATTAGATAAGGTAGAGGCCAGGTGCATGGGTGGGGGCTAGCTGATTTGCCCTGAATAGTGTCCCAGATCAGGGTGGGGGTTTCTCTAGGGTGTGGGGGTGGTCTGGGCGAAGGGCCTGTGGTGGTTTGCAGGCCAGCAACCCAAGTGGAGGTCCCGAGGATCTGGGATTAATTTAGTTCTACAATTGAAACTTTGTAGCCTGGAGCGGAGTCAAGCCTTCTACTGGCTCCATGGCTGCAATACAATTGAAATATTGTAGCTGATGTGGAGGCCAAGGCTGGCCAGAGCTGCAAAAGCTAGGCTTACTCATCACCTGGGCAACCCTAGCCTACGCTCTCTCCAGCTCCGTAGCTGCCCGCCAGTTCTGTTGGGTATTATGACCATAATTGAAACTTTGTAGCACTGAGTGGAGGCCTAGGGGGGCCCCCCCCCCCAGGGCACGGCAGGCAGAAAGCTTGACTTCCTCCTTTGCCAGGAAACCCAGTCTCCCTCTGCTCTCAGTGGTCGCAGGCAGCTTGGTTGGGGTTTTATTTGCATAATTTCCTCCTGAATAGCGGTGGGTGTCGGCTGTGGGCGTGGCTTTGATCAGAGGTATGGTCAATTTGTATATCTACTTTTTTTTTAGATGGGATTACAAGCTATAGAATAAAATAAGGTCTTATAATTTGTCCTGGAATTAATTTGTTTAGAATACAACAAGGAATAAAATATTATTGTAGCTTCAAAATACCTCCCAACAAAATGTTGTATTGTATAATTTGACACATGATGACAATGTGTCGTACATCTGATAATGTTAACATTAATCATTGATTAAAATGGGATCTTCCAGCCTTCTGTACTGAAATGTTATTTTTTCTCTTTGTAGTTGGTATTTGTTAACAAAAATAATTTAAGAATAGAAGTATATAGGATTTGTACTGCTATCAATAAATTTATATTTCTTTCTGTTTTATATTCGTGTGATATATACAATACATACTTAGTAAGAATTACCCTGTTTTTGTGCATATATGGTTTAGTCTCAAAAGGTTTGTTTTATATAAAAAGTTAATACTGAAATATACATATGAATAAGGTAGGTTCTTCTTTTAACAGGTCATTTTTGGGGACCAGAAGTGAACTATAAGGATAAATTTTACTTTGGAACACTTTTTTTCTTGGATTTCTGTTCTTTCTATGGAATATAGAAGTCAATTTATTCAAGAAAGGGTAAGGAAAACTTCATATACATAATATACAACCACTATATACTGACATTGTGCTGAGTATTTCCATGTTATTATAGGCATTTTTCATATGTACTTTGTAAAAAATCAATGGCTGTCTACAAATATTTTGTATTAGAACTGAGATTTAAAGTTATGCTGTGAAACAGGAATTTTGGGGGGTGAAAATTACAGGTTTTATGAAATTCTAGAAATTAAGGGGATCATTAAGAAGCACAGGGCTGCAGAGCAGCAGAAAGTATATTTCTATAGAATAGGAAGCTGAAAAGCTACAACAGGTACATTTCCATAGAATGAGGGATCTGAGAACAGCAAAAGGTCTATATTTATAAAATAAAGAGAAGAAAGATCTTCATCAGAAGGAGAAGAAAGGGAAGCCAAAGGGAACAGGAAAATAATAAGGAAGGAAGAGAGGTTTGCCTTTTGAGTCTAGGAGTTACTACAGAAACCAGTCTAAGGGAACAGTGACCAATCAGAGGGGGAAATCAAGGCACCAGGATCTGCAGCCTTTATAAGCCATAGGGAAAAAGAACTTAGTGAGACCCTTTCCTCTTCCCCCACATGGGAGTCTCTTCTGTGGGGACCCTTTCTCTTCCTCATGTGGGAGTCTGTACTTATTCTTTAATAAACCTCCACCTTTGCTATCCATTTCTATCCGTGGATCTTCTTTGACTCTGGTCAACCAAAGAATTTGGGTGCCAGTCCAAAAATCCTGTATCACCTATAGAACAACAAACCCTTTTTTTCACTCTATACTATCAGGTAGCAATATGTGTTGTCTGATATTAATTTTCAAGAACCTAAGAAAGATAATAAAATTTAAATTTCAAATAGTTTTTTAAATTGCCCTTATTTTTGCTTGTTCTGCTCCTCTAGGGTGGGTTAAAATCTCTCTAACTCAACCTTTTAAATGATCTTGTGCCATAACACAACATATCATTTAAAGGTTATACCTAATTCTGCCACATCAACACTTTTTCTCCCCATTTCTTATTTATTTCCTAATTATTATTTTTATGTACTGGATTTCCTCACTAGATTAAAGAATCTTCTAAGAAAACCAAATCAGTGCTCTGTATGGAGTGCAGGCTTTCAGTATCATAATGTTTAAACAATTTACTAATAAAGTCACTTATTTCTTTTAAAATGTATTACAGAGGAGGAAACCATGATAGTGGCATAGGTAAACACTAAGCTTCTGCTCCGCACAACAATTTCAAGAGTACAACTAAAAGACAAAATGGACATCACCAGAACCATAGAAAAGCTTGGTGACTGAAAATTTTAAAACTAGAAGGAAACAGAAATGCACATGGATAATCAGACCTGCTGCAAAGCCTAAGGTATGGAGACTCGTGTGCTGTAAAGAGACAGGCCAGTGAGGATAGGGCATCCGAGCGCCTGGCAGGGGTCCTCTAGTGGAAAGGAGACAAAAGTTCCAGGCTGCTCGGAACCAGTTTAGATTGCACTGAACCCTGGTTCTGGGCAAAAGCCAGGGTGGGTAATCCAGGCCCATTAGGGGGGAATCTGGATTGTGAGGCAGAATCTCAGGGGAATAGCAAAGGCAGAGCTCTGGAGGCATGCATGCCAGTGAGCGCAGAGACGGTGGACTGTTGACTAGCATTATCTGGCAGGAGAAAGAAAGGAGCACCAGACAGTGCTGAAACCCAGGCCCTTACAGGGCAATCTGGACTGTGAAGTAGAATCTCAGGGGAACAGCCAAGGCAGAGCTTTAGAGAGTGCTTTAGAGGAAGTGCGCACAGAGAGGGCGGAATGTTGACTGTGCCGCTGGCGTGGTCTGGTGGAAGGGAGGAAAGGAACCCCCGCAGTGCTGAAACCCAGTTCCGACTGCACAGAACCCCGGCGCAGGCCGAAAATCTGGAATCCGGTTCACTGGGCGAGAGACGGACAGTTTAGTTGGCAGGTAAAACTCGAGAGCGCTTTTCTCTCAGAGGTGTTTGTAGCAATTGCCTAGGATGCTAAGACCCAGTGACCTCATGGTGTGCGGCTGATGGAAGCCAAGGCTGTTGGCTCCACCTGAAACTCCACCACACCCAGAAACTCCACCCCATCCAAGCTGAGCACAGAGACTTTGGCAAATTTGCAAGTCTTGTCACTTAAGGCTATCTCCAGATAGCTGATCCTCACAGCCAGGTGGCCTGGAGGGTCAATTCCTCCCAGTGATACCAACAACAATCAAGACTTATCTGCAGCAAGGCTGAAACACAGTCCACAAAGGGGTGCTCCAAGAGTGTAACACCTCAGATAACAGGGAGGCCGAGACACCTAGCACACAAAGCTACCCTAACAACCAGGGAAACAGTGAAAATGTGGAGAGAAAGAAACAGATTACAAAAGAAAGAAATGGAGAAAACAACAACTGGATATAGAGTTCAAAACCAGGTTATAAGGTTTTTCAAGAGGTTCCTAGAAAAAGCGATAAGTTTAGCAAGACCCTCGAGGCTATGAGTGAGACCCTCGAGAATATGAAAAGGACCAACTAGAAATTAAGCATACACTTACTGAAACAAAAATATTTTACAGAAACCCAACAGCAAACTAGAGGAACACAAGAATCAACGCAAAGATTTGAAATACCACGAGGCCAAAAAACACTCAACCAGAAAAGCAAAAAAAAAATATGAGGTTAGTGTAAGAAGCCTCTGGACAACTTAATGGATACAACATGAATTATGGGGGTGCCGTTAGAGAGAGAAGAGCAGATACTGAAAAACTATTGAAGAATAATGACTGAAAAACTTTCCCCCACCTGATGAGTAATTGATTGTACAAGTGAGGAAGCCACAAAACCCAAACAAAAGGAAACCAAAGAGGACAACACCAAGACAATTAGATAATTAAAATGCCTAGGAGCACAAGACATGAGAGAATATTAAAAGCATCAAGAGAGCTGAGACCAGTTTTGCTCAATGGATAGAGCCTTAGTCTGTGGATGAAGGTCCTTGGTTAATTATGGTCAGGTACTGGGTTGTGCAATCTCAGTAGGGTGTGTGCAAGAGGCAGCTGATCAATGTTTACGCTCTCGATGTTTCTGACTTTTATCCCTCTCACTTTCCTCTCGGTAAACAATTCAATAAATATATATTTATTTTTAAAAGCATCAAGTGAAAGCACTGAATACCTGCAAGGAGCACCCCATACAAACTGTCAGCTGATTACTCAATAGAAACTGTGCCAGGCCAGATGGAGTGGCCAAGAAATTTTCAAGTGATGAATAGGAAGAACCTATAACCCAGATTATTCTACCAGTGAAGACTGTCATTCAGAATTGAAGGTCAGATAAAGATCTTCACAGATATGAAGAAGCTAAAGGAGTTCATCAACACCAAACCAGTATTACATGAAATGCTGAAAGGTATTCTTTAAGAAGAAGAAAAGGAAGTAAAAGGTGGCTGCTTCAAACTAGAGCATGGATGGAACTAGAGAGCATTATGCTAAGTGAAATAAGCCAATCAAAGAAAGATAAGTTATCACATGATCTCACTCATTTATGGAATATAATGCACAACATAAACCTGATGAACAAAAACAGATTCAGACACATAGAAGCATTGACCTGTCAAACCTCAAAGGAAGGTAAGGGAGGGTAGGGAATAAGGGAAGAGATCAAAAATATGCCATGCATATAGGCCTAATCAATGAACACAGACACCAGGGGGTGAGGGCAGAAGTGATGACGGGAGAGGGGTATTGGGAAGGGGTAATGAGTAATGAGGACACATAATGTAATCCCTTAATCAATAAAGGAATTAAAAACAATAATTAAAAAATAAAAAATAAATAAAAATGTATTACAACATTTAGATATATTTAAAAATATGTTAAAACTCATTTAAATTTGGATAATTAAATGAAGATAATGATTAGCAATGGATGTTTTCTTTAGAAACAGGACAAAATTAAAACAAGTGATATTTTTGTGTTGTTTTTTTTTTTTCTTACTTCTGACTAGAAGCCCCAGTGAGAAAATAATGTCTTGTATCAAATGCTATAAAAGAATAACAATTAATGAATCTAGATAAATATATATGTTCATTTTACTATTTATTCAAGTTTCCACTAGATTTCATATATTTCGAAATTAAATATTTAAAAATCAGTTTAATTTAAAACAAAATAGACCTTTCAGTAAATTGCATCAGGAAGTAAAATTATCCATTTTGGGGAGGAATTGAATTTACATTCAAAATTATTTTTCATGTAAATTAAAATCGTGTTTGAGAAAAAAAAAACTGAGAAATAATTCCCACTATAGAAATAATAATAGATAAATAGATAGATGGTAGATATTTAATAAATGATAGATATAGATAAAAAACATTAAAGGAAATTAAAGATAAATTTCATTCATTAAAAATTAGCAAAAACCAAAATGAAAAAGAAAGCTATATAACTCAGTGCATTCAAATGTTAAACATATTAGTGCCTGCCAATGTGACAAAATAATTATAATGATTAAAAGATTTTTTAAAAAATCACAATAAACAAGTGAAAATATTTTTAAATTACAAGTAATTGTAAAGATTTTCATGAAAACTAGAGAGAAATGTTATCTCACATAAGTTGGCAAAAATAGCTACTAACAATACCAAGTACCTACCAATTGAGCCATAGAAAGTTTATACCATGACTCCTGGGACTATGATACTGAATTTTTGGGACTGGAACCCTGGATTCTTTTCGGCAGAATAGAAGACTGTGTCCACAGACAGAAAGAGGTATTATCGCAATGATGGTATTATTGAGAACAAGTATAGATCCCATCAGAGAGGAAGGAGTTCCACATGAATGGACTTCCAAGTGGGGAGTTGGAAAGGGTCCACTGGTTCCTCTTTCCATTGGGACTTATAAAGCTGCAATCTGTGCCCCGATTTCCCCTCTGATGGGCACTATTCCCTTAGACTGATTCTAGGTAACTCCTGAGCTAAAGGTCAACCTCACAAGGAGAATGTGTGGTTTCTCCCCCACTTCCTTCCTATTGTTTTCTTTTCCCTTTAGGCTTTCTTCTGAATGAATGAATGATGAATGAAAGTCTTCCTTATCTTTATTTTGTAAAATATGACTTTATTGGTACTTTCAGTTTTTCCTTGTCTTATGTATATATACCTGTTGCTGCCTCCTTGTCTTATGGAAAATGTAACTGCACCTGGCTTCCTTGTGGTATGGAAATATTACCTTCTCCCAGTCTACAGTCCTTGATGTCTTTTCCCACAGACCCCAATTCTGAAAAATCCTAGCCTGGACTATGTTCCCCTAAAAGTCTTCCTACTATGACTTAGCAACAGTCCCCATGGGAAAAAAAAGGCAATAAGATTCCTTCTGCCCCATCAAATACCTTTATCTATTTTTCCCTTGTGCATATTTCACTGTGAGCCTATTTCAAAATATTACCAGAATGTCTTTAGCAACATTTTCTGTATATATAAAAACCTAAGTGACCTTACAACTGGTCGACCAAACAAACAAGGCAACCAGTCACAATTTAAGCACACTGACCACCGGGTGCAGAAGCTCAATGCAGGAGCTGCCCCTTGGTGCTCATGGGTTCTCCAGCCAAACCTCCTAGGTGGCACCTCCTTTGGTCCCTCTCCCCATCCAGTCAGTGGCCCCCATCAGCCCGGATTGGCAACGTACAAACCTCCCACAAGGCGGGACAACTGGGCAAAACAGCCTTTATCAGCCCAATTGCTGGGCCACGCTGATAGACCCCGACTATGCACGAATTCATGCCCGGCCTCTAGTATATCATAGTTAATCCTAGGATCAGATTGAATGTCAATTAACAGTACAATAAATCTTTTTTTGCTGTGTTTCTTACAATAAAATGAAAATATAACAGCCAAAATGTCTATATTAGAGCCTGTTAGCCAACTTGATAAATCTCAAAAAATCTATTAAAGGCAAAAAGATACCGTAGAGGATTTTGTAAATCAATGCCATTGTAAATATGTGCAAATGCGGCTAAAGGTTGCTTAGAGATGTATGAGTTGTGTTAGAGATATTTCACAAAGAAAGAAAAATAATGACTCATGGAACACAAATTTTAAGTGAAGAGTAAGAAGCAATGAGCTTGGAAATGACCTAAGATGTGTTTGAACGGCAGAGTGGGACAGCAAATGGAACAATTTAGACAGCTGCATTTTGGAATGTGTAACTTGGCAGCCACATGTAGGCCTAGTGTTATGTAACTTTCCTGGGTGCTGCCATTTCTTGAACCACAAAGACAGCCTCTCCCTTTGAGGTTTCGATCGTGAAAGACTGTGCTCTTGAGCTCATTAAGAGCAAAGGACAGGACAGGTCACGTGTGTTTTAGGGATTTTTTTGAGTCACTAGCTCCAGACATCACTAACCACTTGGCATCGGCAACTCAGTCGGTTCCTGCTAGCCCACCTCCTATATTTCGTCATTGCTTCGATATTCTTCACCTTGCTTCCTGCCACGCCCAATGGTGGATGGAAGCATCGAGTCCAGCTGGATAGAATGAGGTTCTTATGCATTTTGCATAGGAATTCGGCTCCCTGGTGGTCTCAGGGGTTCATGAAAATCTGGGCATAACAGTTGTAAGTCAACTTTAGTCTGCTTTGAGGATAGCAAACCAACCCTGTGTCTATGCTAAGATTTCACCATAGGAAAAGCTATTCATAGGAAATGTACTGGCTTTATCAAACTAAACTTAATTTATTTGTCTGTGATATCTCTATCTAATATCTCAGTTTTTACACACACACACACACACCACACACAGCACTTTTATTCAGCCACTCATGCTTGGGAATTTTATACCTTTTTAGTTTTAATTAATCTCTTAGTGTTTAGTGTTTTTTTAATGTACAGTCAAACTAAGTTTACTGTCAGCACAAAATTTCCCAGAAATTAATTTTTCTTCCTAAGTGCTAGTTTACTCTATTGCTAACTTGTTGTTTCTGAAGCATTTCTGTCATTGTTTTTCTTTTCAAGCATTAGCATAGGGTTGAACAAATTTTAAACACAAAATTTTATGAAGGTCATTGTTGTTAGAGGATGATATTGAGACAAGGGAGAAAGTGATTGCATTTGTCTTTAATCTTCTCCCATTTTCATCTACTCAAAATTTCCATAGTTCCGGAACATAAGCCGACCACCAGACAATTTTGCTTCAGAATTATAGATTAGACAACTATGAGAAGCAACAACTTTTCAGACTTACAAATCCAAATCCCTTTTTTAGTTCCAAACAAGTAGCTGAAGATAGACATGTGTGTGGTTTCATGGTTCTATGAATACTCTAACCTCTTTCTACAGTGCCAGGTTTTTAAATAATGTTTCCCTGATTGGTGCTCTCTTTTCAGAGATATTTCTATTCCTTCCCAAATAGAGTAGATTTTAATTCTGTAATAAATTCTCTATTACATAACCTCTAGTGATTGTGCTTTCCTAATTGACCTCCACAGATACAACAGGCATCCTCATCCTATGAAGGGGTTTGTAGGGGGTGAATAGAAGGTTTAGGAAAATTTTAGGAATTAAGGGGTCCATGGAAAAAGCACGGGGCTACAGAGCTTATAAGGTATATTTCCTAGAATAAGGGTGTGGAAATAGCAGAAGGAACATTTTCTTAGTTTTAAGGTGAGCCTTGGAAACAGCAGAAGGGAAAACTATTTAAAAAATAAAGGGAAGGAAGCCCCTCATTCAAAGAGAGGCTGAAGAAAGCCCCAGAGGGAAATAGGAAACAATGAAAGAGAGGTTTGAGCTCTAGAGTTGCTAATAGTATCCCAATTAAGGGGATAGTGACCAATCAGAGGAGATATAAGGCACACAAGACCTGCAGCCTTTATAAACCCTGAGTTAAAGGACTCAGTGGGATTCTCCTTCCCAATGTGGAGTCTATGCTTGTTTCTCAAAAACTTTCATCTTGTGCAATACTATTTTCCAGCCAGGGTCTTATTCTTTGACTCCACGGGACAAAGAAAACCAGGAAACATCTTGCCCAGGGGAACACATGGGAATTTCCAGTCCAATACTTTCCTACTTTCATAAACTATATTTCTCATATCCTTAGCACAATAACAAGTACTTCAGCTTCTCTGTTTAAGTAAGGTTAGGCAATAATTTTCATGACTTAAAATACCTACTAGGAAACGTCTAATGATTAGTTATAATTTTTCTGTTCTAGTAATTAATTCCACTTTATGTGTAGAATTAGTACTATCATACCGAACAGCAATATGTTGCAGAGCAGTAAGACATACAAAATAGCCTTTTTCAGTTAGAGTTCACCAAGACTTTGTCATTTTTCAGGGAAATCTGATGAGCTGCTAAACCACATTTCCTGTGTCAGATGGAGTTTGTTTTCGTATAATGAGTTAACCATATTACTCAATAAAAATGTCCTGTCAAAGCTGGCAGTTTGATAAGCCCTGTGGTGTTTAGTTTCTTAACAGTGTTGTTTAAAATAGTGCGGTTTTTTTTTTTATGTTTTTTTTTTAATAAGACCCTGATTTCAGTACTTACAAAAAACATAGGATAGCCCTTTGGTTAGAATTTAATTTAGAAAAAGTTATTTTGATTCAATTCATAAAGGTTGACTGAGGTTTGACTTATGCAGTACCCAAACTTAATTTATAACCATTGTCAAGTCTTTGTGCTCAGAGTAGAGATAATCAACATTTGACACTTTGAACCAGAGCAACACAACTAATAGAGATTGCTTGCTCTTCTTGTTAATTCATAATAATCATATACATGTGCATGTTCATTTAATTTGTATAACTGAAAGTCAGCCATCTATAATATTTATATAAAAAGGTTAATATGCAAATTGTCTCCTTGGGAGATCAAACCAGGAGACAACAGGTCTCTAGACCTGCTCTGGACCACCACGGGCCAGTGCAGAAAGAAGGAGGGCCTTGAGCAGGAGCCAGCAGCTGGAGAAGGGAGGGCCTGGGTGAATTGGAAAGGCGTGAATTAGCCCTGATTGCAGCCCAGGTCTAGAGACTCTACCCCTGCACCGGATTTTGTACACCTGACTTTAGTTGTAATTATAAGTGTTTTGTGTTGTTGTTATTGTTGTTGTTGTTTTGAGAAGGTACAGAAGTAGAGAAGTGAGCTCAGGAAAAAGTTTAGAGGCAAAAGAAGGGCCATTGGAGAATTAGGAAACAGAAGGTAAAGGAAATGAGCTGGAGGGGGGAAAGCTAAGGTTGCAGACATGCTCCAGAATGGGAGAGCCCCAAACAGTAGCTTTAGCATGGAACTGAATTCTGGAATTATGTGAACAAGAGAATTACGGCATAGGTGGTAAGAAAAAATTTAACTGTCAATCAAGATCCCTTATGCTTTTATCCACCCTATAGTCTGTATCTTATCTTTATGTTAATTTACAGTTGTTTTGTTTCGAATAACGTAAAGTTCTGGGAAAAAAAAATCTACAATGTAAACCAAAGAAAGGATCTTGCTTCCGCATTTTGAAAATCTAAATTAAATCGTTAGTTCTCTTATTTATTCATCATAGCACCTTAATCACATTACTTAAGAGTTCGTACTTCAGTCTCCTAAATGGTAAAAAAGGAATAGCAATAATTTCACTTATACAAGTTGTTAAATTTATAACATACTAATGTTTGTTTAATTTTAGTACATTTTAGCATATACTTTTTGTTTAATTTTTATTATTATACTTGGTATAATTTGCATACATGAAATGATAAAAACCTTAATGTGATATTTTCAATCAGTTTTTATAAAATAAATAAGCCATTTTGTCATCACCCCCATGAGTTTTTTCGTGTCCCGTCCTGACAATCCCACATTCAGAAGAAACACAGATTGATTTGTGTCATCTTGCTTACTGTGGTATATAGAATTAAAGATCAGGCCCAATAACATTGCCCTTCTTAAATTCTATCATCTATCAATGAGGGAAAGAACCTATAATGTTTCATACATTTTTCTGATAATTAAAATCAATATTGAGGAGACGGAAGAAAACTAGGTAGAGAGGGTATGGGGACATGTAGGATAGAATTAACCTGGGAAACTCAATAGGTGGAGTAAATAAGAATCCCAAATTAGGCAGCGTAAGGAAGGAGTATATGGGGGAGACTAGCTTTTAAAATGTATGAAGCTATAAGCGGCATATTACCAGTCATAGGTAGTAAAAGGCAACTTACTTTGACAGACCAATCAGAAAATGAACAGCATGCATCCAGAAAAGCGCATGTGTTTTCCTCTCTCTCTCTACACTGGTGCAAGCACAATGGAGACCTTATATTTCACGGTGGGGTAAGCACTAACCCCTGATGCCAAGTGGCCTTTAGGGTCATGTGGGACTCCAAACATTGAACTAATGAGTTTATTTTTTTCTCATTGCATAGATTTTTAATATTTTAATGTTTATTGTTCAGTTATTAAATTATATTGTCCTGCTTTTTTCTCCCTATAGTTTTCACACCACCAGTCCCATCCCACCTGCCTACCTTTCCACAACTGTTCTCAAAGGTGCATGATTTTTGTCCGTCTTTGCTGCAGATCCCACACCTTTCTCCCCCAAGATTTTCAGTCCATCCCTCTCTAGTCAGTGATTTGTTCTATTCACCAGTTTATCCTGTTCACAGGATTATTAATTCACTTGATTTTTTACATTCTTTTGTTCATATTGTGTATTTGTTGTCATATTTATATTTTTACTATTTCTTTTCATCTTCTTAAAGAATATCTTTCAGCATTCATATAATGTTGGTTGGTGGTGATGAATTCCTTTAGCTTTTTCTTAGCTTGAGAAACACTTTACCTGGACTTCAATTTCTGAATGATACCTTGCTGGGTTAGATTAATCTTGGTTGTAGATTCTTGCTATCCATCACGGAATATTTTTGCCACTCCTATTGGCCTGCATAGTTTCTGTGGGAATCCGTGACAAAACCATATGGGTGATCCTTATAGGTATCTTTGTTTTTCTCTTGCTGCTTTTGATATTATCTCTTGTCTTTTGCTCTTGCCATTTTATATATGTAGTCTGGTGTGGTTTTAGGGTGCCAATATTGTGGGGTCGTTGATGTTCTTGGAACTACGATTGTCAATTCTTTCACCAGGTGTAGGAAGATTTTCGGTACTATTTCTTCAAATAGGTTTTCAAGTCTTGTCTGCTCTCTTTTTCGGGGCATCCTTATAATTCAGATATGGTATGCTTGAGGTGCCCCAGAGCCCTTACACTAGCTTCAATTTTTGGATTCTTTTGGTCTTCTTGCTTTTCAGCTGTGTCGATCTTGCCGCTTGATTTTAAATCTTTAACTTGGTTATTGGGGGCTCTGAGTAATTTTAAGGTCTTTGTTAATATTTTTTTATTTCAGTCAGGTATGTTAATTTCTATTGATCCTTTTTCATAACTCGTAGGTCTCCTTTATTTCTCATAGGTTCATTCATTTCATGGTAGGTCTTGTTCATTTATTTGTAGGTCTTGGCCTTTCTAGGAGCCTCTTGACAGCCTTATAACCATGGTTGAACTCTATGTCCAGTCTTTTTTTTTTTCCCTCCATTTCTTTCACTTGATTTCTTTCCATGTTCTCATAGTGAATGCTTTCCTGAGTTGGTGATTAGGTTTGTGTGGTAGATGTCCTCTAAGGGACAGTTGGCTCAGCCTCCCTGTTACCTTGAGGTGGATATGGGTTGCAAGGTCTTGTTGAGGTTATGTCTATCTTATTGTTGCAGCAATAGGTGGGTTTGTTCCTCCAGGCCAATTGGCTGTGAGGTTCAGCAGTGCTTAGGTTGGATGGCAGTGTCCTCCGGGCTGCTGAGCAGGTAGGGTCAGCTCCACCCTTTGTGCACCTGGGTCTTGTGCCAGGTGGCAATGGCTGCAAACACCTTTCTGAGAGAGAGCAGCCCTGAGCTCCACCAACTGTGGACAATTCTGCCTCTCCCAAGAGTCTGCACACCCAAGTCTCACCAGGGTCATTAAATGTTTGCAGACTGTGGTTTCCCGAACAACGAGAGTAAGTCACGTACCTCTCTGTGTGGTCAACAGCTCTGCTATTCCCAAGTTTTACTGTGCACTCTGTACAAGCTGCCCGCTCACAAGCTTGCAGACCTTTGTAGCCCGAGTTGAGCGTGCCTCCCCCACTGTCTGTTTTACCCCATATGATGTTGGGTTTCCGCGTGAACACACTCTTACTAACACTTCTCAGAGTTGGGAAATCAGTGAAGTGGGTTTGCCTTTGTTTCTCCCGTTCGAGAAAACCCTGGCAGGTTTGCACGGCCTGCCCTATCCGCTCACATGCACACGGGCTCAACCGCCGACAACACACATATCTTCAACGCTGTCTTCAGCCTATCCCTGAGTCCAGTGTCTATTCTTCACTTTTATTTGTGGAATTTTCACTCAGCCAGCTTTCCAGGGACCTGGATGGTGTTTGTTCTTGCGATATGTTGTAGTTTGTGAATTCGATGTGTATGGCAGCAAGATAGGTGTTTTACCTTGCCGCATCTTGGTTCCTCGTACTAAATAGATTATAATTGATGGATGTGGATCTATCCGGTTGTAACATGGAAAGGGAGCTCTGGACATTGGGCTGCTCCTTGAACCGGCTGTACCTTGTCGGGACTGACTTTTCCCAATAACTTGGGTTCTGGTAACTATTTTGTCAGAACTTCTTCTTATTTTGCCAGCAGCAAACTTGGACCAACATCCCCATTTTGGTTTCAGTATTTGGCTTCTGTAACTCAGCACAATATTTTTGAAGATTTATCCATTTTTTACATTATATTAGGAAGTTTGTTCCTTTAAAATTTGTGTGTTATATATCCTTATTGTGTGAATTATTTTCTTCTTTTGAATGTAAACAATAATTTATTTCTTGATAATGGTTCTTTTATATTCTAATTACCCTCAAGTTTAATCCAGATATAACTTTCAAAAAAGAGGTTTATGCTTTCTATGTTTCTATGAAATCTTTGCCTAATCCAACATCTCAAATATTATTCCATGAGTATTCTCTAACTTTTTAATTTTATAACGCTTATGTTTATTTTACATTTTATCAATTATTCTTTGTTTCATATGGTACTTAGGTTGGGAGGAGTTCCTATTTATTTCTTGTCTCAGTAACATTTTTTGAAGACATTTTTTATTTTTGCCTTAATTATTTGTGTCTTGTTGTTGTTTTTGTTGCTGTTTTATTTACATTGAGATTTACTTTTCTATAGGGGAATTCCATCATTAAATTCTGAAAGTAAAGTAGGACCCTAGTGTTAAAATATAATTTAATCGTACTAAACTTTAGTAATCCATTGTGATATTACAATGTCTTCATGGTTCTGTATAAAAAAAAACATGCCTCTGATTATTTCTTCATAGAAAAGAAACCAGCATGTGGCAGGTGCTGCTGAATTTCCCCAGAGAACACAGGACGGGGCATGGGAGAGATGAGGAATGAGAGTGAGCATGTGGGATGATAGCACATGTCTGGAAGATTCCACCAGGTGGAGACAACTAGAGTAGGCCCCAGCCCATTTTTTAAAAAATAACCCTATGAAGTAGAAATAGAGTGAGAAATAGTCCTCAGCCACATGAGGAACTGGAGGAGGGTCTAAATAAATAGGCTATGTCCCTGGCCCCATGTGTGATTCTGTAAAATGGGAGACACTCTCAAGAGTGCTATTGAAAATTCCTTATCACCTGTTTCTGTTTCCTAGTCCATCATTTGAAAATTTAGATAAGAGAGCCATTTTTTCACAGTTCCCATACCAAATATATTTGTTTGGAGCTTACAAGGGGAATAGAAAGTTCAAGTAGTGGTGTTTCTAAGACAAGGGGTTTCCATTGTGATTACAATGTTAAGGGAAAGAAGCCATTGTTCCAAAGGGTTGTTTATCAACTATTAACTCATTCTTCTTTCATTATTTAATTTCTTAATTATATATAATTTCATGTATATTACTGAAAATTGGAACCAAACTGGCAAAGTGATGTCTTTCCCAGGTTCTTGTAGCTGGTGGATGTGAAGAATGGAAAGCTGTGCAAAGGTGGTATATGAAAAGGTGGAAATTTATTGGAAACAAGTACAGAACCTTCATAAGGAAGTGGGGTCCCAAAGAAGTAGCCCTAAGCTACTTTTTACTAAGGTTTATAAAGTATGCAGTCTGGTCTCTCGATTTCTCTCCTCTGAATGGTCACTATAGCAGCTCAAAGCTCAAATCCACATGGGGCTCCCTCATTTTCTCCCCCTTCAGCAGTACAATTATCTATTTCCTGTTGAAAATCCTGTTGTCGATTTTTCTCTTTCATTTCTTATTCCATGATGATTCTGTGGATCGGGTGTCTTCCTCTCCCCTTATGCTGTGGCATCTTTGGCCAGCTCAAGTCCCAACCAACTATGCCTCCCTTCACCTCCTAATTCTAAGATTCATAACAACTGCCATTTTACTAAAAAACTCCTTTCTTACTTTGTCCTATATGTGCAAAACCTGTATGGTCCTAAGGTTTATAAATGATAAAAAATTATATTAAGTATGCTTCTTTATTTTTTCCTACTACTTATCTTTTGCTTTTTCTTTTTTCAGACTCCAGTTTCCAATACTTAAAGAAGATGTTTGTCTCAATTGGTAGAACAAATTTAGAGGAAATGGGTGGGCATTTTCAAGGGGGTGGGTACTAAAAGAAAAACAATATATCAAGAAGCAAAGGATACACAGTTTTCAAACGGAATGATAAACCAAAGAGGGGAAAAAATGCACAGACCAATAAAATAGAAAGTGACCACAAAATTAAAATAGAGACACTATGGCCGTGACGTGATAGTGGTTAGAAAACTCTCAGTATCTATTATGAGGATTATAAGAGACTTTTGGTAGGACAGGGTCTAGGGAGTCATGAAAATATTGTTTTCAGATATTTTTTTCAATGGCATTTTTAGTGCGGTTTCAAGGTAGTGATTCTTTTGATATTTGGAAGATACTAATCTGCCTCCAAATGCAGATTCTAAACACCATGACTTTGGAAAGCTTTGCAACAGCTCTGTTGAAGAGCCAAAACTTTGTCCATTAATAGCTGGCGCAATTTTCTTATGCTCCAGGAGGCTACTGGTTCCTTTCTGATTCCCTCAAATCTATCAATTAAAAATGCCCGTTAACAGCCACTTTTCTTTTTAAAATATATGTTATTGGATTTCTGAGTTCAATTCTGGTCAGGGTACATGCCCAGTTGCAGGCTTGGTCCCCCAGTGGGGGTCATGCAGGAAGCAGCCACTTAAGATTTACTCTCATCATGATGTTTGTATCTCTCTTTCCCTGTGCTAATCGTATGAATCTTTAATAAATAACCTGTGTTTTCAAAAGGTCTTAGGCTTACAGAAGCGGTCTCACCTACTGGTCCCACAACCACGCTTGAGAACCACAAGCAGGTCACCTAAGACCATCGGAAAACACCAGGTATTACATTACGATTTATAACAATAGCAAAATTCAGTTATGAAGTTGCAACAAAAATAATTTATGGTTGGGGTGGTCACCACAACATGAGGAACTGTATGAAAGGGTCGCAGCAAGCAGCATTGGAAAGATTGAGAATCACTGCTTTTAAGCATGGGAAATTAATCTAATCACCTACTATTTATTGCACATAATTTCAAAGAAGACAATGAACATAGCTTAGACATGTAAAAAAAAAAGCAAAAAATATTGATAATCAATTAACAATTAATAAACATATAACTGAAATAAAAGATTCAGAAGTATAATTAGCTATAACTTTATGGGACAGTTACTTAAAAGGTGTACATAAATTAAAGGAAAGATGAGGACAATTTAAAAAATGTGAGTCTCAGCAGAGCATTAGAAATAAGTCAAACAAACAACAATTAATTAAAATTCTAGAAAAAAAACTATATGCTGTTACACAATAAAATTATTTGTTGGCGTTTGTCAGATGAATGGATAAAGAGAAATAAAGAGTAGGAATTTGAAGATTATTTAACCATTTGAAGACCACGTTGAAAGAAATTAAAAGATTGAAGAATATTTGTCAGACAAATTTCAGAGGGGAAGATGGGCAGGGCAGGTGGTGATTGGGAGAGATTAATAGGGAAGTTATATGCATACATGCATATCCCTGGACAACAGACAATTGAGTTGATGAAGGCCTGGCGGGGCAGAGCTGCAGGGATGTCATGGAAAAAAAGTACCAAACATACAAAAAGGACATTGGTAATCACTTTCAACAGTAAAGATATTTTTAAATTGAAGATAAATAACTATTCTCAGTGACTTTTGGGCTATAAAGCTCAGGAAACGAGGTTTCAACCACAAAGCTAAATTAGCCAGAAGAACTTGGTAGGGGCTTAAAGCCTCCAGAACTGTGACAAATAAATGTCTAGTGATCTGAGGTAATTTGTTATGGCAATCCCCATGAAGATTAAGTAATATTCCTTCAAATACATACTTGAAAAATTTCTATTTTTTAAAAGTTAATTAACTACATGATTTTAATTGTTATGTGAATGGTAAATAGGTGCAAGGACTATATTCTTTCCTCAATTCTATTTTTGACAAAAATAATTATATAACATGAAAATATTCTCATCAAGTTTTAAGGGTATGGTACAATATTGTTAGTATATGATATTGCTGTACAGCAAGATTCTAGAAGTTTTTCATATTGCTTGATGAAAATACACTCATTGAACAGTGGCATTCATGTTCCCTACCCCCTAAGCCCTCTGTCAACAACCATTCTTACTTTCTGCTTCTAGGATTTTGACCTTTTGTACCTATATAAATTGATCATTCAATTTTTGTTCTGGCTTAATTGCTTATTTCACTAAGTATAATGGCTCAAGATAGTTTTTTGACAGATTATACTTATTGATACAAAAATTTTGGTCTGGATCAGATTCTTTGTCGCTGGGAGTCAAAGAATGATCATGACAGAGGTGGTATTGCATTAGATTTCTGACGATCAGTACAGACTCCCATTGGGAAAAAGAAAAGTGTATCATTGATCTTCCTGTTTCATTGTTTGTAGAGGTTGCAGTTCGATGTCCTGATTTCCCCTCTGATGGGTCAATATCCTTCAAAATTAGTTACGTTATTAACTCCTAAGGCCTCCTCCTCTGTCCATGGGCTTTTGCTCCTTCCTATTTTATAATATAGACCTCTAGGCACTCCAGTTACCTTAATCTTATGTAAATGTAACTATTGCCTTTCCTTTGTGTTATGGAAATGTAACTCTGCTGGCTTCCTTGTGTTATGGAAATGTACCTGCTCCCAATCTATAGCCCTATGGTTTTTCCATGGACCCCAATTCCTAAAAATTTCTAAACCTGCCTATATTCCCTTATATTATTATTGTAACATTCAGGATTTCCTATCCTTTTTTAAAGCCCAGAAGTAATATTTCATTGTATGTATATCTTACATTTTTTAAATCCATGTAATCTGTCCGTGGTACTTGGTTGAAATACAAATAGTCAAAAAGATTCTCAACATCAAGGAAAATGCAAATTTAAATTACAGTGAAATATCACTTCATACTGTTTAGAATATCCATTATCAAAATACCTCAGGAATAAAGTTTATTGTGGCATTATAGTGAAAATTAGAACCTTGTGTATTGTTGGTGAAAATTGTAAAATGGTTCAGCATTATGGACAAACAGTAAGTGATTATCAAATTTTAAATAGAGACCAACATTAGGTTCCAAAGCAGTCAAACTCTAGGTATTTATCAAAGAATCGTAGCTGGACTCCCAAAAGTTATTCACATTCCTCAGTTTCAATTTTTTTGTCAGTATTATTTAAAGAGATTTAAAGATCTGAAGAAAAAAAAAAACCAAAACTCTATATTCTTTTAAAAATTTTTATTGCTTTTCTAGGCTTGTGTACAAATTCTTATACAGGATGGACGGGCGTGATAGGGGTTCTCAGGCCTACACAATCCCGGACCCCTCAAGGGATGTCTGTTACCAGTTTAGGGCCTGATTAAGCCTGTCAGCTTCAGAGATCACTCTCGATTTCAGGGACACCGACACACCAGTGACCTTACTTTTCAGACAGGTGAAAGGCATCTTGCTAGTTGTATGGGCAGTACATTAATTTGCATGATTATAAAAAGTAGTACATAAACATGTCCTTCTGAGGGCAGTAATGCCATTTTCCCATCTTTGAGTAGATAAGTTAAAGCAGAGAGAAGTTAAGTAATTGGTTTCGTCACACAATTGTAAGTGTTCAAAATCAGGGCTGACCACAAAAGGTTGCAAAACAGAGTGCATTGCATGTCATCGTGCATCATCCTGTTTTTTTCAGTGTTTGAGTAGCCTTGCAGTTTTAATTTTGTAAATCTAAGAGAACTATTCCCAATATATAGGTAGGGTCCTTAAGGCATGGCCAGCAATCAGGGCAATATGTGGGGCAACCTGTGGGGCTATCAGTGACTGCACTGGCCATTTGCGTTGGCTTGGTGGCCTAGCACCACCACTTGCCTACTCTGCCAGGGGCAGTTCCTGTGTCTAGCTCCTGGTGGTCAGTCCACATCATAGCAAATGGTTGTCCTTGGGTCTTTCTGCTGTTTGTCAATTTGAAGTAGTGTTTTATTATATAGGACTAGAGCTCCAGTCTATAAAAAATTTTTGCTTGGAGAGGGGTCCATCAGGCTGCCTGCACCCCTCTCATAATTCGGGACCATCAGGGGATGTTGAGGGGCCAGTTCAGCCTCTCCAGCAGAGATCTGGCCTAAACTAACAATCAGATGTACCTCTCACATTGGGTCCATGGCCTCCTAATACTCTCTGCCTGCCTGATTGCCCCTAACCACTCTAGCTGCCTGCTGATTGCCCCAAACTGTTTATATGCCTGCCAGATCGCCCCTAATCACCTCTGCCTCCACCTCTGCCACAGAGGCTTCTCCGGGATGGACGACTTGAATGGACATCTGGAAGGTTTCTGTTGTTGGTTAATATAGGTATTATGCTTTTATAATCTCATAGATGGGATGACTTTGTGGTTTTTTAAAAGTATATACGTTTCAGTGTGCAATTTATGATACAACATCTCGGAATTGTATTGTTGCTCACCACCTATCAAGTCTCTGTTCCAGCGAGAGTGCCGCTCCTATAGCTCCTACACATCCCACCCTTCCCTTCATAGCAGGCATCCTACCGGCCTGGATGCTTGCACCTCCATTGCGTTACTGCCCAGAGGTCCAGAGTGGTTGGGGAGTGGGACCGCCTGCCATCTTTGTTGGGTTAATTTTGGCATACCATCCTGATAGTTTGGTGGGGAATTATAAGGTGAGACCAATTTGCATATTATTTTTATTGTGTAGGCTAGTGGCCTGGTGAATGTCATTAGGAGAAATTGTTTATATTGTATTTACCCTTTTCTGATAATAGAAGTGTAACCAAAATCATGGATCTTCAATGACAGATAGAAAACACACATGTGATGCTAGTGCCAGCAAGAGCTTTTATATGTATTTGCACATGTGTGAGTCAACTTAGACTTTTTATTTTAGTATTATAGAAAAACTTGTTAATCAGACTGCTTTCTGATGTAGATAAACTATTTCCAGCCAGTGAAACACCTCAACTTCTCTTTCAGGTAATTTCAGCAAAAACACAGCAGAAATATCAACATGAAGCAGATTAATGTAGATCATGAAGGGAGGAAAAAAAGTTAAATGTTTACTGCTAACAGTGTTTAACTATATTCTGTGCAGTCAGGAAACTGAAGTCATTTTCTAGATCCATATATCCTTACTTCTTGTCAGTCCAGTCAAGTTTCTAAAATCTCCTTTTTCTGGATAATGAAAAGAAAATAGGATTCACTGAGTCTCTTTTCTACCTACTCAGGGACTTCTGTGAGGATTGAATGAGTAAAGTACAGGAAAATGCTTCAAAGACATTTGTTACAGTGGTGAAATTTTACACCTGACTCTAAGCACGTAATGTTCCTGGGTGAAGGGATACTCCAAGGAGGGCTAGTAATCACTAGGGAGATGCAGCATGCTAATGCAACTCATACTGGATGTTTAGCACATTAGCCATATATATATATTATATATAATCTATATATATATATACATATTATATCTTTATATTTTAATTGTAGATTTTCTGAAAAACTAGTAATCATCTGTAAACATTATTCTATATATAGTTTTGCTTCTTTTCTAATATATATATGCACCAGAAAAAGAGAATTTTTCTTTAATGTCTACATTTGAATTTTAATATATACAATTCAGAATTCAAGATGACTTTCAATCCATGAAAACGAAAGTTAAGATAGAATCCAACTTTTTTGGCTAGCCTTATGACCATATGACAAATTTTAAGTTTATTTTCATTTTTCTTAAAATATACACAGCTTCATATGTCTGCATAGTCAGTAATTAAACTATCATTTTTATGCAAATTAAAAACATTTATATGATTTTAATAATGAATATATACGATAATAAGAACCAAATCAATGTAATGATATCTAACTTTGTGTTGTGTTTGTGTGTGTCTGTGGGTGTGTGTGTGTGTGCGTGTGTTAGTGTATTTCCATAGAAGTGTTTGATTGCTTTTGTGGACCACACTATTATTTTACCTAGTTTTTTTGTATGGACATTCAGTCAGGTCATACAGTCATTGGAAACATTGATTTCCCCCATTGTAATCAGTACTGGTGAAAAAACACAGCTGCCCTGACAAATGTATACTGGAATGGGCGCTTTTAGCCATCTGTTAATCTCAAACACAATGTTTAAGCACTCTTTCATAGTGCGTTCAATCATTGTAGAAGAGTGACACAGAATTAAAGAGTTTGCCCTGCTTGGACCCTTGTCTCTAATTTAAGCATTGTATGAAACCCTTGCAATCATTGTTGTGCTTACAACAGCTGTTTCTATTATTAAGAAAAGCAGCTTGTGCGTGCAGAACATTGAAACAATAAACGTTAGCCATTTGGTTAGAGAACTTTTGCTTCTAAAGGTTATAAAAATATCACTTTATAACAAAAAAGTAAGGGGACGCTAACCATATTTCACAGAGAAACAATAGTACCACATAGGCAATTAAGTCTCACACTTCTGATCAAAGAAAATAAAAACTGAATTCATAATCCAAAGTACTATTAAGAAAGTGTAATTAAAAAAGTCACAATGGCCATAAGAACATGTAGGGTGCTTAAAAAGTTATGAATACAGAAAGTGCATCTTTAGTTGTTTTCCTGATAATAAAAAGGTGTTAAGTAAAGCAATTTTAGCTGGAGATTAATTTAATTTTAATTGTGTATATATTTTTTATTTTAAAAAATGAAAACATTGTAATTAACTTTGCCATGTCAAATTTTTAATATGCAAATTGATTGATTTATAAATATAAAAATATGTGTTAATAATATTTTGGACAACTAATCATATACTGTTATTATTTCCCTGCAAGTTTAAAAGTTTATAAGCAAAAAGTATTGAGGCATTTAAGAGGACTTTATGGTTAATAAAAATCAATCACTAGAACTCAATTAATAAATTATATAACGTAAAAATAAACACATTTTTAAATAGTGTTTTCTATATTATTACATTAATTAATCCTTTCAAACTAAAGGTCTGTATGTGTGTGTTTCCTTGTGTAAGGTACCCATAGAAGAAATTTTGAAGCAAATTATTGTAGATCATGAAGCCACAGTTGAGCAAAAGGACATTTGGGGGTGCTTAAAGTATGAGCAGAAGAGCATCTTTAGTTGTTTTCCTGAAATGTCTCTTAATTCAGCCAAAAGATATCAGAAGTATAGAAAAGAAATTATAAAAATGTCATTAAGTCAAATGCAAAGATTTAATTTTATTTTCTGTAAATTTCTAGCAGGCAGAAGGAGTCTAATAAGCAATAATTCATTTTATTTTTATTACAAAATGTAATCCGAGAGCAGTCTTTTATTCAAATTATTTTAAAACTAATTTTCTTTCCAAATTACTTCCTACATTTTTACCTAGATAATGATTCAACTTTATGGATATTCTTGTGTGCTTATTATCACCTTATAAAAACATTTCTCTAATTACTCTTAAAGAAGTTGAAGGCTTATACCTATTAGGATTCCAGAAACCTAAGTATTTTTTGTTTCAAAACTATACAATATAACTGGAGATAAATGATTTCTGTGAACTTGAAACAGAAGTCTTGTATAATCCTGAACCATACGGTCTGGAAGTAAAAATGAAGTCTTTCAACATGAGGACATTTCTATTTTTTCATCCACTATTACAAGTATTAGTCCCTCTCAAGTTTTCTTTCTTCCTTATGGAGCTCAAAGGGGCTGTATAATGAGTGTCATGAAAGAAGACTTGCAGTTCTTGTCGTCTTCTGATGGTTGGGTTATCTAGATAGATGTGGGGTTTCTGGCTTTCACCTGCATGCTCCTCTTGCACCCAAAGCCTGCATGGGCAGAAGCAAGGAAGCTGCCTATGCTTTCCCCCAATCTAGATACCATTCTCTGTATGTTTCCCATAATGCCACTTTTCTGATCCCCATCTCCAGATGTTTGACTAAAAAACAATTGCATCAATTTTTTAAAATATTAGCACTATTTTTTCTCTTCTAGAGTTCACTCTGAGTTAATGTATGGGCTAAGTACAAGTTTAAAGAGAAACACCAAACTTTACTCCCTTTCTGATGAAAGGGAAGTAATGAGTTTTTATATGAAATTTTGTCTGAGGTGAAGTTTTGTTTTTTACTAAGCATGATGAGCTGATTGTTTTTTACTTAAAGTCAGTTCCACTATCCTAGCCATTCCAAAGAAAATATCTACATTTTTGTGCAAAACAAATTCTGAGTCTCATTATGACATTCGGACATGCATTATAGATTCATGTTTGTGTGTGTCTGCTGGTCTCAAGTTATCTATTATTATTACAGCCAGCACCAACCAAATACCTATGTTTAATTATAGTAACAAAATCGAGTTTGTTTATAAATAAAATTGCTTTATTTAATAAAGCAATATTTTGTATTGAATAGGTATTAAATCATAAGAAATAACATTGACCTTATATACTTTAAAAATCTATAGTGTACCTCAGTATGATAGTCCCCTGGGTAAATACGGTGAATGCAAACATTCTGTAATGGAGATAGAATTCACAATTAGAGGATAGAAAAAATATTATAAGGTGGACCAATACAAGAAAAAAATAGATGATTGACATTTTTATTTAAAAGCATAATCCTCTTTGCCCATAAATTGAATATATAACCTCATTGATACTCATATTTTGAAAAGCGAGTGTGACTTTACAGTTTAAAAAAACAATTGTTCAAGGTGGCTAGAGCCACTTTAACAATAGCTCCAGTATGAATGCTCATAAGTAAATAGAAAATTTAAATACAAGTTTCAGAAGGTATATTTTAAGTTCATTGTGTTAAAAAATGAATTATATCTATGGTTTATTAAATAGGCTCTGAATATTTAGTGCATGAAGTCCACAAATTACCCAGTAACATTATTCTTTAAAGAAAACAATTCCTGCCCTAACCAGTTTGTCAGTGGTTAGAGCATCAGACTGTGGACTAAGGGGTCCCAGTTGATTCAGTCAAGGCTGTACCTTAGTTGCAGGAAAATCACATTAGGGGGTGTGCAGGAGGCAATCTGATCAATGTTTCTACTCTCTTTCCTTTCTCTCTGTAAGTAATCAATAAAAAAGATTTTTTAAAAAGGAAAAACAATTCCTTTGCTCTTCCTCCTTTTTAAATTAAATTATGTTTTAGTATGAGTTTGACCTTTATATATTATTTTTTTTAAATGTTAGGATCCATATATGTCACTATTCATTTTAAAGTCATAATTTGTCCAGTGAAAGTCTTGTATAATTTGGTTTCCGTATGTTTTTGCCAGACCTCATAGGCTGGGAGGATTTTTTATTTCATTGTAAGTGGGATATTTTAGCTTGCTTGTGAAATTCACACTAACACCCTAAATCAGTCATTTCTATAGGAACATTAGTTTTTAGTTAGTTTGTTAGTATAGTATTCGAATGGGCATGAAATAGGTCATTACCAATGCATAGTTGTTTCATGTCTTTTAGTGGTTTCTTGACTCAATGACTTTAATTTCAGTTTCAAGCATATCGTTTGAATTAATCTAGAACTTTTCTCACTTTCCTTTTCTTATTCCATATTTGCTCTTTATTCCCCTAGAGTATAAAACAATTGTTACTAAGAAAATCTATTATATTTACTATTTACTAAATTACTTCAGTAAACAAAAATAACTTAATGTTTTATATTACTCTAGTAAATAATTAACTTAACCAAGTAAGAACATGGCTGAAAATCCAAAACTGTAGAAAAAGGTATATTCAATAATAAAATGAATTGTATTTTATCACTTTATACTCACTCTGAGTAACTATTTTCATTAGTTTTATTTTTTTTTTTTAAAGTTTTATCCTGCATAATATAATTCCTTACAAAAATTAGGACTTATTTCTTCATAAGCAAGGTAATATATCTTGCATACCTTAGACCTTCTTTTTTTTTTAACTTTCTCTTAGAGACTAGAAAGCTTCAAAATAATTCACAGAGATTGCCTATAATATACAGAAGGCCCGAAGCATAAAATGCATGTAAGTGTTGGGTCTTCCTTCTCCGCTGCCAGCACGGTTCTCTATTGCTCCTGGGACCCTGGCTTCCCTGTGGCTGCTGGCATGGCACTGGGGGCCCCGGCTTCCCTTGCAGTCCCAGAAGGATGAAGGATCGTCGAAAAGACAAATTGGTCTGATTAGCATATTATGCTTTTATTATTATAGATAGCTGCAAAGAACACACATATTCTAATAAAGAGTACCCCATTTTTTAGTTAATAATTATGTGTAGTATTAGTATTATTTCCAATATGTTGCTATTAAAATTGATCTTGTTGATTAATTTGTGTATTTGTTCTTATTATTGATTATTATGACAATAGTTGTTTTTTTATTAGTGAATCTATAGTCAGGGTACATTTCTAGAAGTGAGATAGTTGAGCAAAAAATCCAAAATAAATGTGTTTCATAAGACTTTTCCCTCCTAGTGATTATGCCATGATACTTGATGCAAATCATAATCATAAAAATTAATAAACCACAGGTGATAAAGATATGAAAAAATTGTAAACTTTTTCTGCTGTTATTTGAGAATAATGATGGGAAGGTTAAAGTGGAAAAAAAGTGTTGGGAGGTTCTCAAAATGAAACGAAGTACCATATCAGCCAGAAATCTTACTTTTAGGTGTATTCATAGGTATTTGTAGTTTTAGAAATAAACAGGACACTCATCAAAAACATATTGTCCAGATATTTATGATGATTTTTATAATCCTTTCTTGTAAAATTAACTCATGTACATTTTTAGGAGACTTTGCCATAGCCAAGCTAACTTATAATGAATATTTTCATTTTCAAGAGTGTTTTTGTGTGATGTGTAACAGGTTTTAAGATCATGTGCTGCTTAGAAGATAAGCTATAATTATATGCTTCAGAAGGTCATTAGGTTCAATGGTCATTTACACCTGATCATATTAAATATAAGAGTGAAAGAAGAAAGAGTGATGGCTTCTTGACCCATAATCATTCTTGATCTCTCATAATGTCATCCCCCACATCGCGAAATTACTAGAGGTTGGACATGAGAAACTGTATGGGAATTATTTTAGTTTTGCTTTTTGTTTATTATGCTATACACGTTGAGCTGTTTCTTGTTTTTCTTTCATATTTTAGGAGGAGTGATATTCATATGTTCACTTGTATCTTAATTTTGTAGTCCATATTTCCTTGTGCTTTTTTTTTCTTATATATCTTCAACCACCACACACACTCACCAAGAGAGAGAGAGAGAGGAGACGAGAGAGAGAGAGAGAGAGAGACCGTTTTTGGTAAGATTGTTCTCAAATTCTTTTTCCATCGAATACTTATAGGAGATAATCAGCCCTCAAACAGTACTGGTGACTCACTAAGACATTGATTACCATACTATAGAAGCATGAGTTTAATATGATCTGACTCTTATGGCATATAAAAGTTTCCTCTAAACTTTTCTCACAGTATGCAATGAAAGATATAAGGTATAGTCACCAAGTAAAGAAGGTTAAATAAGCTTGATGCTGGCTTAATCCTATTGTGTTTAAGAGCTGTTTGATTTTACCCTGAATTTGCTGTGAATGATTACAATGGTGAGTGATTGCTCTAGGGTATGTTTATTATTAAATTAACCTTGTAATCTTGGAAAAAGTTTTAACATTAAGATTTTTTATATAGTCCTTTTGCTCATTATAATTACTATTGCTATTATCATTTTTTTTACTTTTCAGCATCTCTATTCACAAGTAAAATTGGCATTAGTTTTATTGATTTGTGGGTTGGTCAGTTGTTTTTGGTAACTTTTTGTTTTAGAAAGTTTATATCAGGAATCTGTAATATTGTCGATGAGTGGTAGGTATTTACCTTTTTAAGTATTTTACAAAACCTTTTAATAAAGGTAAGATAGATCTCTTCCCTGGAATGCTGGAGAAATTTTCTAAAACAGTTTTAGCACTGTCTCTTTTATAGGTAGAAAATTTAACTACCTGTTTATATCTTTTCAGGTATTGATTATTGAGGCACTATGCTTGTTTCTGAGCCAGTTTAGAAATGTTCATTTTTTTCCAGAAAATTGACAAAATTTGTTTGTGCTTAAATTATTGCCCTAAATGAACACAGTATCATTTATTATTTATTATTCTTCCTTGAAATTTCAATTATAGATCTTTTTGTATCTCAATTTTTCATGTATTTTTTCTCCTTTTCTTAATTCACCAATTACCACCAATTTGCTGACTTAATTATATTTGAAAAAATATTAAAATTTTAATAATAAATTATATAATTTATGGTTCTTTTTAGTTTTGTTTATCTATAGCAATTATTTCTTTTCTTATATCTGTTTGTTCTTTCTTAGTTATATATATAAAAGGATTAATGATCCAAAGTGTTCCCCAGGAGATCAACCTGGAGCCAGGAGTTCGGTGATTACAGGAGTGCCTGGACACCAGGGGGGTGGCACGGATGAAGGAAGGGCCCCAGCTGTAGCTGCTGCCAGAAAAGGAAAGCTGGCTGGCAGCAGAAGGCCCCATCGCCTTGATCACTGTCC